>VMDR010004765.1:0-57068 GCA_007922815.1 Macrotus californicus
AGGTTTTATTGTTTCATTCTTGACAGCAGACAGCAAGTTTTCAATATTCCACCAGAAAGTAGACTAATTTCTGTGTGTACTTTGTAGATAATTCATAATCTGATAGTATAAATGTTAAGAGTTTTATATATGTGAATAAGCATTGAATTTTATCAATCTCTCTGCTTCAATTGTAATAATCACATGGCATTTCTCCCTTATTCTTTTAATAAGGTGATTTACTCTGATTGGCTTTGAAAAGTTAAGCAAATCTTACATTCTTGAAATATACCAGTGGTATAACCAGCTACATTATACTTTTTCTATGTTACTGAATTCAAATTTCTAATATTCTATTTAGGATGTTTATACCTACGTTCATGGGAGAGATTGGCCCTCAGTTTTCTGTTCTGCCTGAATATATAACCTTTTGTCTCTTTGTAAGCCTGGCAAGTTTTTATTGAGCGCTAGACATTCCACTGGAAACTTCAGAGATTCAGGGTGCTGGTGTCTTTTTCCAGAGATGACTTAGTTCTCTTATTGGTAGGCAGTTAGACTGGGACAGAAGCACAAGCACCTGGATTGAACCGGGAATTACAACTTTCCATGGCTGAGTGTCAGTCTTGGCAAGTCCCAGCGTCCTCCGGTTTGCTGACCCCTAGAGTTTAGTTCTTTAAGGTCGTCAGCCGAGAGCCAAGCTGTTCACAGGGCCCACTGCTTCAGCCCTCCCATTACTGGTCTGACAGCTTTCCTTGTCTTCCCAGTTTCTCCCTTCTGCTTGGAGTACCGTAATGCTGCTCTGTGTATTTTAGGAGGAGATAAATTCATCGAGGGGGAGAGCTACGCACGGTATTGGACAAATGTCTTTGCAAATCTATTTTCTCTGAGAACAGGGTCTCTCGAGTCCTAGCTGCCTTGGTTGCCCTTCAATGCCTTCAAATGCTATTCATTTTTATTTTATACAATTTCTATAATTGTTCTCAGCAGGAAGTCTAAGCTGTTAAACTGTTCCATCATAACCAAAAGTGGAATTCTTTCTTTCATTCCTCCTTACAATATTCTAAAACATGTTTATTATTACTTTCGTTTGACAGATGAGAAAATTGGGTCTAAAAAAAGTGATGTAACTTATTCAAGGTCAAACCAGTGAACGGTTGAGCTATTCTTATTTTTCTGATTCTAAAAACTGTGCTATTTAGAAAGCAACATAGTGAGGCAAAACATAAAGAGATTCTGGAGCAGAACGAGAATACAATGTACAGGAAGCACTCACTGCCATCCAGAGGTTCCTGGAAACTGCAACTTGAAGTGGAGCAGCATGCGATGCAACTAACCTTCCCACAGGCTAATGGGTACAAGCAAGAGTTAAACTCCCACAGCATGTTTCTGGTCACAAAAACATCACCAAACTTCTAACTGAAGATCCAAAACACTGCTAGTCTTGAACATTGAAATAAATAGGCGCTATAAATACATTTGAGAAAGATTAATAAAAACCAGGAAGATAATTCTTCCAACCCACTTGTTCCAGTTCTGGGTTCTGTGTGGTGGGAGCCAATCCCAGTAGTAGCTCAAGACACAAGGCAGGAACCAACCCTGGACAGGACGCCCTGCCATCGCAGGGCCGCTAACACACACCGCACTCACTTAGACTGGACAAGGCAGACTCGCCAGCTCACCCAACGTGTACATCGTTGGGATGTGGGAGGAAACCAGAGGAGCTGGACCACACCCACGCAGACACGGGGAGAATGTGCAACCACCACACAGACAGTGGCCCCTGCTGGGAATCGATTCTTTTCTCCTCACCGCTGTAACAGAACGGTATTAATGAGATGACGTGGTTTGAGGACCTGCTGCCCTGCATGGACATGAAGAAAGTGGTGGAGAAAGCAAGGTCTCTGAGCCGGTCAGTAATTAACACCCTGGGTCCATCATGAACTGGGGCAATGTCAAGAGGGAGTGACAGTTAATCAAAATTTAGTCAATGCTTATATGACCTCTCCACTCAGATACGTTATACATTTCTTAAAAATACCAATTATTTACTCTAAGTGTCATTATTACCACTAACTAGGCCAAACACAGTGTTGTGTGAACTGCAGACAACTGGAACGGCAACAACTTTAATTAAACTGCTGTGGCAGCCTTGACCCTACTCCAGTTTACACTCTAGAAACTAAATATAGATTCTGGCTATTAATGTCTCTAATCATGAATGTTATGTTTAAATATAATGTCACACTGCCAGTTACAGAAAGTCATCTAAAGTGGCTTCTCATGGAAAACCCAAGCACGTTTTCTAGACTTTATATTCCATGGTAGCAGTAGCTCTGTGTCATCTAACTCTACCTACCTGCAGCGAACCTCAGGTTACATCAACTGATTGACAGTTGATGGACACGCAACAACTTCACAGATACACAACTCTTAGCTGGGGGTGGGGAAGATACAGCCTTGAGTGCAGTGGAGTGACTGCATGCGTAGTAAGAAGGCATCAGAGACTGTTGAAAGACTTGGTCCTGGTTACTTCAGATGTCTCCTACCTGCCAAGTTTTACTAAGTAAATCATCCTCTAACAAGACAGACTTCTTCCTCTTAGAAAGTTGCCAAAGCTGCTTAGAAAGTTAATCTGTTATTGATTAAATGCATCTTGCCAAGAGCAGACTTATTACCTTATTTGTGCATTTAACATATATTTATTTAGCACCTGTTCTTTGAAGTATTAAATTTCTAAATTGAGTACAATATAATCCCTGCCTTCATGAAGCTCAGCTCACGATTAGGGAGAATAAAAACAGCTGCAGCATAACATAATAAAGAGTTTTGATTTGGCAATAAAATACTTTTGAATAAAAATCTAGTTTCACTACTTCATAGTTTGAGTTTAGATGATTCAATCAATTTCTCTGAACTTAAGTTTCCTCCTCTGCTAATTAAGCAACCTTGGGGTTGCTTTAAGATTGTATTGAGATAAAATATTTAAAGTACTTAACACTTTAAATATTGTGCTAGCTAATTACAAGCACATACTGGAATTGTATGGAACCATAAAAGAGGCCAAATAACTAAAACAACATGAAGAAAGAACAAAGGCGGAGGCATAATGCTCCTGGATTTCAAACTGTGTGACAAAGCCCTAGTTATCACACGAGATGGGGCTTGTTCAGGGTGGCATGGCAGTAGACAACAAAGCCATAGTTGTCTCCCCTACTAAGTTGTCAGCTTGGTCTAAAGAGTCTCGTTTACTGTTCTGTCTTGGGAGCTTGGTGCAGTGCGCGGCACAGGATATACCGCTCCATCGGGTCTGCCAAGGAGCGAACGAATAAACCGATGACTGTCTTGATGTGAACCTACACACTACCCGTAATGCGCAACATCTTCTCTCCTGGGTATTGTCTGAGATGCATTATCAGACTTTATTCCTCTGCTCTCCTTTTATACAAAGAGATTAATGTTGCTTGCTTTTCAGAATTAGTATGGTGTCATTATTTGGACATAATTGTTTTTCATTACGATCATGAAATCATAATGCCATTCTACCTCACTGAAAGGCTGAAGTTAAACTTAAGACACCTAGGCTGGATCTGAGGTGCCCAGAAATCATCTGCTGTCGTTTGGAAAGTATCTTTAGAGGGCAGCTTCACGGGAGCTCCACGTACTGATTGCACCCTGGTCAGAGGAGCAGGGCGGAAACTAAGTCTCATTGGTGTGGGTCGCGACGTGCACACACGCAGAAAATGATCTAGACCTGATTCCTGTATAAACTATATTATCTTATTTAAACTAGGGTTTATTTTATCATTTATTTACAGGTCTTTAGATATTATCTAGAAGTAATTTATAATATAGTTATATAAAGCATATCATTGTATTATATACAATATATAGGTAGTAGATAATTTACGTTAACTATCTAGTAAATATATCATCTCCTTTTCAGGCAAAATGGTTTTCCTTGGAAAGCTATTACTGAAACAATAGTGACTTAGAGTCGAGAAAATAGAATAACCCAGACAGAGTGAAATGTTTATCAAATGAACTAGTCACAAGGATCTATAGTTACGTATCCTCAACTGGATGCCCCTTCTCCAGTGACCCTTTGATAAAAGTGGCAAATCATTAATACTTGTAAATCCATCACGCCACTTCGCAGTAATGAATTAAAAATCACTTTGTAAAGACTGTCCAGTTCCTGGCTAATGAAGTAACAGCTGACTTGACCAGGCCTACAGAGGAGGACGATATTGTCAATCAGTGACTTCAGATTTTCCTCCTGTCATCTTTAATAAGCCCCCACATCAATGAATGTAGGTCAAATGTAAGGGGAAGATACATGATGAGATGCTTTGCTCCATTTTAAATGAAAATGGTCAAGGGATTTCTGCTGCATTCTCTGATCTGAAGAAACACAGATATCAGGGCCCACAGGGAGAAGCTGATTGGGAACCTGAGAGGTCAGGTATAACTTATCTGAGATGTCCAGAAAGGCACAGAGGCACCCTGACTACACCTCTGGCTTCCAGGACAAAGTGGTTACAACTGGACTTTGTCTTCATTTTGTACATGCTTAGGGGATGACGTGGAAAGCACAGGAAGACTCCTGCAGGGTCAAGAAATCTGCTCAGAGAGACACAGGTGAGAGTGGAAGAGAGGCGGGCTCTGGTTTCATGTTAGAATCGAATGATGCCTGCCGTGTTCCATACACTTGGCTCCATTACAGAGACGCCTATAGATTTGCTTCTCTAAGAAAGTCATAGCAATATTACGTTAGTTTTAGGTGTACGCCCTAGTGATTAGACATTATGTAACTTACTAAGTGATCATCCTGGTAAATTCCATACCCATCTGACACCATACATAGTTATTAGAATATTGTTGACTATATTCCCTGTGCTGTACTTCACATCCCCACGGCTATTCTGTAACTACCAATTTGTACTTCTTAATCCCTTCGCCTTTTTCACCCACCCTCCCATAATATGTGTGTCAACTCTCATTAAAAATTAACAATGATTTACAGAAACAAGTAATAGCAAGACTGATGAAGAAACCATTTCAAATAAGCTACTATAACTAGTTCATGATTTATCAAAACTTTGTGCCAAGTAGCTGGTTCTGAACATTTGTTCCTTCATTCCTTGTGCAAGCTGAGACTCCCCCATGACGTGGCTCCCGTGGTCTGACCCATGATCTTCCTTCAGCGCTTCAGTGTGCACCCTCTCTCAGCCTCACCTAGTCCCCTGCTGAGTTCCACAGCGGTCGGTGGAATCACATGAGCACGGAGATGGGTGGTACCAGGTACGAGGATGGGGTCCTACCCTGGCCTTCTGCTCTGTGGAAGAGCCGTTTCAAATCCAGATGCCCTGGCTTTCCAAATGGGATCCTATTCCTGCTGCAACACACAGGTCTATACCTTGTTCCCTCTAGGTAGCCAATCCCCTTGACTTTGGGAGGTTAGGGTCAGGTGGTGCCATGTACTGCTTTTAACTTCCATAACACTGTGTTCTAAATCAGAGCTGACAAGGCATTGGTTTGGGAGGGGGCTCAGCCCCTAGAGAGTGATGAAGTTCCTTGTAGCCCTGATATTCCAGGCTTCTGTAGTGGCCCCCCGCCCCTGCCATGTCACATGGAGATGGCTCACTGGCCAGTATGCCCTCAACAAGTCACAGTAACGATCAGGATTGATGTGATCCTACATCTCTATAAAATATTTAAGTGGCTAAGGGTGACTTTTTTTCTGATTAAAAAGGGGTAAAACCTTAAGTGTGAGGACCTAGGAGAAGAAATAAAATACCTCATTGCAAGCTATCCCTGAACACAGCAGAGTATGGGACTGGGATGTTGGGGCTTTGGATTCAGAACAGAACCACTTGGGATTAAGATCTTTGTTCTGCTGCCGGGTCACCCCTGGTGAGCCATTTCATCCATATGAGCCTTAATGCTTGTTTTTTATAAGATGGAAATAACAAACACTTTGTTCACAAGGTCATTGGAAAATTAAATAAGATGCAGTACTTAACACTTAGTGTAGTGCCTAACATTTAGCAAGTACTCACTTAAGGTTTGCAGTAATTATTATATAATTTATTTATTTCCAACTATTTCCCTGTCACACCTGCATTTTTACTTGGGTTCTCTGGGTTTAATAACCCATTTGTGTTAGGCTCTTCTCTCACACAAGCAAACAAAACACGCTCTGACTCACCTCCTTTTCACGGGGCCTCTGCAGCCTCCTACCTGAAAACAGCAAGCTGGGAAACAGTCCCTAATGCTGTGCGTTACACGTGCCGGAAACCAAAGGGAGGGAAAAACACTCTGTCAGACCATCTTTAAACTGAACATTGTGGGTTACTGGATTTGAGTGTTTAACTCAGTCGGTAATTGACATTCCTGAAGCTATCTAAGCAAATCTAAGGTGTGACAGTTTTTGCATTTCCCCTGTGTTGTATGCAGTCATTCACTCAGAAACTGTTTTATTATACAGCAGAATCAAATAATTTTGATGCTAGAAGTGAGCTTAGAAATGATGTATTACAATGCCTCTTTTTCAAGAGATTAAGTCCAAAGAGGTTAAGTGCCCTGTTTTTAATTCCACAATGACTAGAAAATAAACAAAGCTTAACAAAGCACCCTGCAAGGCAGTGTGGGAGATAGGACGATGGATAGGAGATTCCACTTAGTCTCCAAGATCTCAAAGGTTAGCAGGAAAATGAGACGTGTACACCAAAAACTGTAATACAGGGTAGAAAGTTGTCAAATGCCCTAGAAATTTTAATAGGACAAAATGTTACTTCCAGCTAGAAGGAATGACTGAAGTGGAATCTTTTTTTAAAATCCTCACCTGAGGATATGTTTTTACTGATTTGAGAGAGACAGATGGACAGACAGACAGACAGACAGACATCAATGTGAAAAAGAAACATTGAAGGGTTGCTTCTTACATGGGCCCCGACTGGGGATCGAACCTGCAACCCTTTGGTTACAGGATGATGCTCCAACCACCTGAGCAACTGGCCAGGGCCACAGAACATATTCTTGAGGCTGTTGGAAGCCATACTTTGCTACCTCAAAGGGAGATCTTAAAATCTATTCAATATAAAAGTCATCAAGGCTGAAAGATAGAAACATATAGATTCTTAATGACATCATTTGAGCAGCCGGATCCAGCTACATCATAAGTGAATGCAATGCTTGATCTTTTTCTTCCCATAACTATGTAAATTTACCCAGTTTAAGGTGGGATTTTAATTTGCAAATGAGAGCAGTGATATTTTCACTTGGCCTTGATGGGTTGGCAGACATTAGGCTCATGTGTACATGAGAAACAGAAAGTAGAGCAATAATGAGAAGGCAGATATAGGAAAAGCATAGATTTTTCTGGGCCATGCAGAGCTACTGTTTGGTTGCAGTTAGAGTGAGTGAAGAGACACAGTGGGAGGATGACGTCGGAAGTGTGGGATAGGATAAGATTTTGGAAAGCCTTCAATTCTACACCAAAGGGTCTGAACTTGGAGGGGAAATATGAGACACCGAAGACTTTCAGGAGTTGTCTGGCAGAGGCAGAGCTGTGCTTCGGAAAGAGTCAGCGGAACATTGTACCCAGGGTAGATTTATAAGGAAACAATTTTTCTCCCTCTGGCTGGAGAAGCCGTGTGATAGACGTGTTATTCATGTTCTTGTAAAGTCTCCCTTCTTTCTCAGAGGCAGCACCACACTTCTATTTCCTTCGTGACATAAATTTGTATTCTGTGAGTCGATTTGTTCCACTGATGTTTTCGATTGCTTAAATGTCACTCTTGGTTCCTGGAAAATTCCAGGGGTGTCATTTCCCATTCAGGCACACACATTCACTTCCAGTGGTTATTTATAACATCTAATTTCTCCTCTGTGAAACTGTCTTCAAGTCAAAGTTTCTCAAAGCCACCACCACTGGCTTAGGCTGACATGGGGAACATTTTGTCCACCACAAGCTTGGCTACTTCAGGGTATCAGGTTTTGATACTTTACATTCTTATGAATTTTTTCAATTTTTTTATGGAGCCTTAAAGACTATTCCTTCCTTTGATTATCCAAATATCCTGTCAAATAACTGGGAAAGTTTTTATCCTACTTTGGCCAATTAGGTGACCACAGCCCAAAGATGCTAAGCTAAATACTTAGAGACAGAAGACATACTATTATAGAGCCAGGGTTTTAACTCCAAACTTTAGATACTACCCCAGAAATCTTTCCATGATTCTACTATAATTGTTCTAAGGAATTATAAAGTGGAAAGAAGACTGCTCCATCTAGCTAAAGAATAAATTCACGTAGGCACATTTTTGTTTTGGGATAAAATGTGATGAAGGACTTTGTGATAGCAAACCTTTTGGAGTATAACTCTGCTACTGATTCTTGAGGGTTAAGACTGACATGACCTCGTGTTTATATTACCTACAGAGGTACTGAAATACTTTATATTAACTACAGCTTACCCTGTGGCCATTAATTTGATAATGACCTAACAAAGAAGGGCTGGTCAGTTTTCCTCCAACAGCAAAATCTGGCTTCTTTTCAAGAGATGCCTAAGAGCATTTCTTCTAAAACAGTGTTGGGCAAACCTCAACAGACATCAGAATCATCCAGAGCACCTAGTAAACATGCAGAGTCCTCAGGCCACCTGCAGAAATTCTGCCTTGGCGGGTGTGGTGGGCCCTGTAAGCTGCATGCAGTAGACAACTCATACTTTGCTGACACCACGGCCCCTGACCATGCTGGCCAAGTGGGTTCTAGTGCTGTGTCACTGCAGTGAGGTTTCCGTGGGGACAGCGTGAAGAGCTGCTCCAGTGCAGACGTGCAAACTACCATCTGCTGAGAGTTAAACAATGAAAAGTGGGCTCTGTGAGAGGTATGTAAAGTCACTTCAAAGAGTCCTCACTGACAACCAGATGGGACACTGGGCTCAATAACCCGAAACAGTAATGTGTCCACCGGAAGAGGTCACTTAGAAATAAAAGCATGGGAAAATGGCGCCCCAGCAGCAGAGAGGAGCAGCAACCACCCAGGGAAGTTAGTTTCTCAGCTCACTCATGGGGCTGCCAGTGTCCATGGCCGGTAGAGTCTTCACATGGAAATCAGCTGCGCAAACTACACTATTGCACATTTGAAATTTAAGAACTTCCTTTTTCTGTTTTATGCTTTCCACGAAAACTGTGAATGGCTTTAGGGTTTCTCACATAGCTTTCTGTGTGGAAAGCTGATACAGATACCCTCGCTCATGTGACATTTTATTCATTTACAATGACCAACACCAAGGTCATTCTGGAGTCTATCAGTTTCTATGATCTTGATTAATGATCACAGTACTGAAAACTGGGTCTACACTTTGTTTACTAATAAAAACACGGTTTCTAAATTTGCAAGACTGGATTCTCTTCTGATTGAGCAATTGCACTTTCTTTACACACTGTTTGTACGTAAAGAACTTATACAACTTAACACCAGGAAGAAAAACAATCCAATTAAAAAAGGGCTTTTAGGCCTTTTCCCCCCTAGTTATTGCCCCCCAAAATTTTATTATCACAGACATATTACATATCTCTGTGTGTTTGCCTATCTGTGTGTGTTTGCACATCTGTGTGTGTAGTATGTTTATCTGCAATGTACATATCAAGAGTGAAATGTTTTTCTCTTCCCTTTACGAATCAATTTTTGCCCCCTTGGTGTCAATATCGTCCCTACTGAGCATATGTGCTCTCAAGATACTCCAGACTTGATCTCTGTTTTGCAATTAAACATCAACAATGTACAACACATTTTTCAAATTTTCCAGCATGCTTTCATTTATATGTGCAATTATTTTAGGGGATACTCTTAGACTGATGCTCTAAAAACAAACTGTGAAATTATATTCATTTTCTTTTTTATGGAATAAACTCTTATCAATACTTAAAAATGTGAAATTGCAGCTACTGACTTGTTATTTTTTAGCCCAATCAACTGATCTGATCTCAGGTTGGCACCTATCCCCCTTGTTGAAAGTCACTTGGCAAAAAGAAAAGGACTTGTTTTGTCTTGTTGCTAGTTCTCAGTTACTAGGACTACATATAAGTCTTTCTGGATTTTGTAACTTTACTTTGTTATCGCTCCTAATTGTTAAAAATCTCCTTGTCCATTTCTTTGGGATAAGAGACTATTAATTTCACCCTTGTCCCCAGATATATCATCTATTCCTTTCTCTGTATTTTTGTTACTCCTTCTCTTCTTGCCTACATGTTATCCTCTTTTCTACCTATCAAAATTCGAGGCACATTTTTTTTGTAAAGCATTCACAGCCCACAGTGACCTCTTTCTTGTCTCTTCCAGCAGCATGTCCTCTCTCTAGTGCTCATTGGTATGCATTTATGCACTCCCCATGGATCTAGAATAGGACCCACGCACACTGCACCAAAATGAGGATGGAGGCTCTTTCTACTACTTCACCCATGACACATCACCAGTCTGTCACCTCAATCCCAGTGAACAACAAAGAAACTCAGGAGAGACACTCTAGTGATGCCAAGTTAATATACAAATAAAAGCTAATTGTCTCTTGGGCTTTGTTATCTTTGTAGACCCAGAGCCCCCAGCACAAACTTCTGCACACAGACTATGCTCAGAAATAACTATTTCTTTGGTAAGCAAATGTACAAATGCATCTAATTAATGTGAATGCCTCCAAGAAAGTGACAGCCCTCATCTCAGAACCCAATGGAATCCTCAACAGCAAGGTCAGAGAGAAATGAAGACATTAGGTGGGAGATAAATATTAATCACATCTGGGTGACATTTGCCTGACCTCTTACTGTCTCTGAATTTCTATTTCTTTGAAAAAATGCTGAGTAATTTATTCAAGGGCCAAATCCTTAAGTTTCCCCATATCTGAATTCTTAGAATAATTATTTCTCATTAGTGCCTTGGACGTGGAAACATTTGCTGAGAGAACAGAAGAGTTCAGGTGGGCCCCAGGAGCTGCTTTCACATCTAGGGAAAGATGACTGAGCTTTCTGCTCAGTGCAGAGAAGAAATTTCTTACAGCAAATGCTAGTCAAGGTCATAGCACACTTCGTTTGCAGAGGAGGGCCTAGTCACTAGAAGTGTTGAAAACATCTTCGAATCTTTGAAAGGAACCATTAGGAGGCATTCAAACATCAAAAAGGGCCAAGAAGAGACTGGATCACCATTAAGTTCTCCTCCAGCCACACGAGACTGTAATTCGGATGGACTGAAGGGGTTAAGAACAAGTCTCCCAAGAATGAACCACTTTGGTATATAGACTATTTTGAACTGAAGACAATTAAGGCCCAAAAGACCCAGGAAGGGCCGCCTTCCCGCCCCCCCCCTTCACTTAATTGCCTAAAATAACTTAGATGGAAGGCCAGGTTCAGGAAGAGAACTATCCTCAGAGATAACTAAAAAGAGTAAGGGCCAAGTATGGTAAGATTGTGGGGGAAGCTCGGCAAGTCTTGGAGATGAAATTCCTCTCTGTGTTCCATTTTGTCTGCATGGCATGACAGAGAAATATCTTCTTTCTGTTAATCTGTTGTATACCAAACATTTGTTCTTCCTATTTCCTATGAATTGTCTTCCTCCCCTTTGAAGTCCCAGACCGTATCCCCTTCTTCTTAGTTCAGGATGGCATATAAGCCTCTTGACTGCTTGTGGGTCTCATATTTTCCTGGGGCTCCCATATGTTCATAATTAAATGTTTTTCTCCTATTAATCTGCCTTGTGTTAATGTGATGATTAGGCCAGACAAAGAACCTAGAAGGGTGGAAGAAAAAATTTTTTCTCTCCTATAGGTTCATTCCAGTGCTGCCTGCGTAGTTTATTGAAGAGTGTCAAGTTCAAACAGTACAGGCCATTCCTGAGGGGCCCTATTCCTTTACTCTCACGAGGGCACAAGCTATACGCTCGAACCTTGCCACTTCCTATGCCCAGTGACAATCAGACAAAGCCATCATTACACTGGAGAAAAATAGAAAGAGCTTTTAAAATTATTACTGCTGCCAAGGAAAAGTGTTTGCTAATTTCCACCCTTGTCCTACTCACAAAATTACCAATATGTTTATCCCAGAAATGAAGTAGCTGTTTTGATTACAAGTTGTTTGAATATTACATTTTTTCCCAGATAGCAACTTTGTGTTGTAGGTAAATTGAGCCATTTCATGTAAATATAGCCTATGTTTCAGCAATATTTTAATTACCAACTCTAATGGGTACTTGACCTTTTTTTTTTTTTGCATGGTTTTATACATTGATTTTTCTAGAAATGTAACTATAAGAAAGTCAAGGGAACAAACTATATAGGAAAGATCCCTGAAAATAAAAATCCTAGAAGAAAACATAGGCAGTAAAATCTCAGACATTTCTCGTAGCAATTTCTTTGCCAATACATCTCCTAGGGCAAGGGGAATAAAGGAAAAAATAAACAAATGAGACTACATCAAACTAAAATGCTTCTGTACAGGAAAAGAAACCATCAACAAAATGGAAAAGGGACCCACTGCATGGGAGAACACATTTGTCAATGATACATTTGATAAGGGATTAATTTCCAAAATATATAAAGAACTTATACAACTTGACCCCAGGAAGACAAACAATCCAATTAAAAAATGGGCAAAGGACCTGAACAGACACTTCTCCAAAGAGGACATACAGATATGGCCAAGAGACATTAAATAATTAAATAATGGAACTGCCTTTTGACTCAGCGATCCCACTTCTGGGAATATATCCTAAGAATCCCAACAGATTAATCAGAAAGAACACATGCACCCCTTTGTTCATCGAAGCATTACTTACAACAGCCAAGGTCTGGAAACAGCCCAAGTGCACAGCAGTGGATGAGTGAATAATGGAGTTCTACATGGCTGTAAAAGAGAAGCAACTCTTTTCCTGTGCGACAGCACAGGAGGACCTGGAGAACATGATGCGGAGCGAAATAAGCCGGTCAGAGGAAGACCAAGTACCACATGATCTCACTCATGTGTGGAATCTAATGAGCAAAATAAAGTGAAAACCAAAATAAAACCAGAGGCATGGACACAGGGAACAGATTGACAGATCTCAGAGAGGAGGGGGACTAGAAGAGATTAGCCAAAGAACATATGTGCACATACGCAAAGCCAATGGACACAGACAACAACGTGGTGAAGGCGGGGGCAAGGGGTGCTTGGTGGAGTGGGGGTATGGGAGGAAGTAGAGGATAACTGTAATAGAGCCAACAATCAAAAATAAAACTAATAATAATGCTGAAATACCTTGTCCTCATAAATATGAGATGAGACGTCAAGTTGTCACACTCCTTCTGAGTTATGTGCCAGAAGTCATACACACATCTACCATAAAGATTGTGTTAATGATAAAAAGAAAGTCAAGGGCAGATTGCATTTTCTTTCATTCAGCGCTTTACTGAGCATCATCTACCACTTAACCAAACCATGCGATCAACAGCAACGCTGTTCATAGTGTCTGGCTTGCTGATGTCACACACTCGCATCAGCCTGCATTTGCAGCTGTGACAGTCATTGGGATTCTAAACCTGTGTGTGTATGTGTGTGTAAGTCCTAATTTCAAAACAGCAACTATAAGAACAAGTGTTGATTATATTCAGTTAGATATTGTCTTGCTTCTCTTAAATTCAAATACATTCATTACAAGAAGATATGGGTTCTAGTATAATTGTACCCAGGCACTACATAATATCTGTTTATTATAAATTGATTTTCTTTTATTTCTCTTTTATATTTAGACTATTTTGATTTTTATAGAAGTATACCTCAAAGCTGGTTATATTATCTATAAACTTTGTATGAGGATATGAAAGGAGCACATTACAACTACTTGTTATAAAAGGAGGGCTTCGGGTCTAATAAGGTTGAAACATGGATGAATAAATGGTGGTGTTTGGATGTTTGTTACTCAGATTATCAACCACAAGCCAGGGGTCTGTTACATTCACCAGTGTAGCCCAATGCCCAGGACAAAGCATCTTACCTGGTGGGACCCTTCACTTGCTCCACAGACATTGGCTGAGCTCTGGGTTAGGCACCACAGGTAATATAACCATGGATGAGAGAAGCAACCAATCAGTGAACAGATAATGATGCACACAGATGGCAATGATGTGCCAGGAGGAAGACACAGGCTTAGAAAGGTAGCAGATGGCAGGGGCAACTTAGAGAGCATGCCAAAGTCAGGCCTCTGGGAGAAGGTAGCTTTCCTACCAAAGCTGAACCATGAGGAGGCGGCAGCAGTGTGAGAACCAGCAAGAGCAGAAGGAATAGCAAATACAAAGACCGGAGGCAAAATAGGGCTTAGTGTGAACTCAGCATAGAACACCTGACATGTGGCTGGAGGGTGGTGAGGAGGAACAGAATTTGTCACTTCTTTGGCACAAGGACTATTTTAGGTTCATTATTTTTAAGAAAGAGCAGACGCAGAAGAGGCTCTGGAAACAGAAGTCACCCTTTCGTAAGAGCCATGTACACTTATAAGGGGAATCTCCTTTTGGAAGGGTGTCTCCCTGGCCTTGTGAGGAAGAGGGGGGTGACTAAATGTCTAGAAACTCTTTATCAGTCAGGAAGCCAGACACTGACATCTGTGTCACAGCCATGCCCTTCTTTGCCTGCTGTGCCTGCAACCCTCCAGTAGCTGGCTTCCACCCCAACATCTTTCTTCTTTTTTTTTTGTCTTTAGCTGGAGATGGTATTTAAGGTGATAGCTTGGGCCTTTTGGGGAAGTTACTAAGTTTTCCTGGGCCCTCCCATATGTACAGGAAGTATACGTGTTATTAAACTTGTTTGTCTTTCGTCAGTTAAACTGTCTTTTTATTATAGAGGTTCTCAGCCAGGAACGCAGAAGGGGAGAGAGCAAATTACTTTCCTCCACTCAGTGGTGATAGAGGTAGCGGGGGATGAGACCCACACAAGACGAGCTGACAGAGGCAAGCAAGGGCCAAATCCTATTTGGCTGCATAGGTCCTGGTAAAGTATTCAGATTGTATTCCAAGAATAATGTGAAGCTACTGAAGTGTTTTAGAAGAGAAATGTGGAAGAAATAACATAGGGAATATATAAAACACACTCACTTTAAACAAGCTGCTAAAATTATTAACACTGTGAAGGTTGAGGCATGAGGAAATGGTCTTACTCTTTCTCTAACTAGCCTGGGAACTTTACTTTTGCACTTTCTAGTTCTGCATTATTGCCTGTGCACACACCATTTCACTGTGTCTCAATACCTGGATATACATCAGACCCTTGATTACCCCCGAAGGACTCACGTAATTGGACCACCTGACCTCCACCAGACACCTGTTATCCAGGCCACTGGGTGTGACCGGTCCTCCTCGGGCACATTTTCCAGACCATCTGGTATCTACCATCCAGACCCCTGACACCTGACTGATAACCACCTTGGACCAATCCAAGGGCTAAGAACGAAGGACTGATAATTCTCAAGAATGCACTTTTTACTGTAAGAACTCTTTAACTTTTCTTTCTTCTCTGGAACACTTTGGGGTTTTGCCTAGCTGTGTTTCCAGTTTGCAAACTCTAAGATCCTTCAATAAGTCTTTATCATTCATTTCTAGCAAAGACTCCAGACTCTTTTTGAGTTTGACAGAAATATGATCCGGTTTCCATTTTTAAAAGATGAATCTGGCTGCAGTGAGGAGAATGGATGGATTATTGGCATTCAACAGATGCCTAATAAATAAATGCCCATGCACACACATCCACGCATGAGTGAATAAATCTATGGATTCAATGGTGCAGAAAAAGCCAAGGGCTGCAGCCCAGCACAGGGCTCTTCTGCCTTACCCATTAGTTCTTTCCTGAGCCTCAGGTTCCTTACAGGAGAACAATAGGCCTTGAAGATCCCCCTCCAGCTCTGAAATAATTCAGCAGCTCCTGCCAACCCACCCTACTGCCAAGGTTCTCAGGCTTCAAGCAGCTGTAAAGAAAAGCTGCTGAATGCCTCTGCTGTTTATCATCCTCCGTTTGGCATTTCGTCTGCAGCTGGGGCCCTCTCTGTAAGACCACTCAGCATCCATAAGCGGACTAATTTCCATGTTGATTGCAGAACTGGAAATGTATACACTTGTCATTCTTATTCCTGGCCCGAACGCTCGTGCTGACAGTAGCTCTGACGAAGGGGCATTGACACCACTTGCTAGTTATTGTCTGATGTGCAATTGACACAAGTGGTTTAGGAGGACGTACAATTTGATAATCAGACCCCATCTGCAAAGCAATCACGAGTCACATCATGGAGAGAATGCAAGTAAAAGCTGGGGGTGTGGCTCTCATTTTCAACTTCCCTTACCCTAGCAAAGATTGTGTAAAGCGATGCCGCTGTGCAAAACAACTTTATACATTTTTTTAATACAATGAGCATCTCTTAGTGCTGTGGATTTATGCAAGCGTAGCAAGCGGCAGGCTATGAGACGGAATGCTTTCATGTTTATGATCTCACTTTGCAATGCATTATATTAGTATAGAGGCATAAAGGAACGTGTGTTTGATGAAGATATTCAAACCGCACAGAGGCATGGACATTGAAAGATAACATACCCTGCCACGTCAGTATGATGCCGGGATGGAGAGAAGACTCTATGTAATCAGACTACATGGATTTAGATCCTGTTTCTGTCTCTCAGACAATTTTCTGTTAAAACCTCAGACATATTTTTTCACTTCTCTCACTCCAGTTTTCTCATCTCTTAAGTAAAAATAATAACAGCCCCTGCATAATGACGGATTAGTTTTGAATGTAATGTAAAATGTAAATGTCAGGTTTAGGGTAGTCGTGCCTGACACAGATTACGAGCTTCATAAGTACTAGCTATCCTCACTATCCATTTTATTTCTCCCCCTCTCCAAAGCCAACGACACCTGGCGGGTGCCCTACATACAGCTTTCAATCTAACCATCTACTCAAGAAACCTTTTATCTCTATTTTCTTTTATTAAAAATGGGACCACAAGCTAAAACAGGCTTTTTACTTTTCTTTTCTTCCTTAGTCAAATCGTATCGTGGGGACTCTTGTTCTTATCAGTATATAGATCTGCAGCGTTAATAGTGTTACAGTATTAATTTGATGGATGAGCCAGAACTTTCCTTTCTTCAGCTGATGGATGTTTAGGTTGCCTGTGACTTTTTGCTGCTACAAATAGTGTTGCAGTAACTTTCATTGTCACCGTCTCTGCATGTTCCTAATAGTTTCTCTACGGGACAGATTCTGAGAAGTGCAAGATCCTCCGGTTGTATATTCGCAAAGACTCTAAGGGGAAGCAGGGTGAGTGAGTGCTATTATCCACAAGAGCTGAATTCCAGAAGTTTAGGAATTTCTCTAACTCCTCACACATGGCACTCTAGTGCATTGTGAAAGTAAGACAAATACTCAGGTCTTCTGATTTCAAACCCACAGCTCTTTGTATTGGATGGCATAGAATTAGATATTCTCTCCAGGTACCTGATAACCTCTGTAGCCTGCAGAATCTTTCACAGTGAAAATCTTAATAGATTTATTAACTTCATTTTCAGATGGGCCTGATAGGCTTGACAATAAATGACTGCACAAAGCAAACGGGGAGGGGAGTACTGGAGGGGGAGGTTTCCTTCTACTCTTATAGGTTTTATGGCTAATCTAATAAGACAGATGCACAGGAGGAAGAAAACAATTTTAACTTCGTATGTACAGAGGCTCCCTAAGAACGAGAGGGCCCAAGAACAGTCAGTCAGTCAGTTGAGGCTTATGTGCCATCCAGAGATAAGGAGAAGATTACCATCTGAGAAGTCTGAGATTCAAGCAGGAAGGAGGCAATCCACAAGGCTATGGAAAAACAAATGTTTGGTAAACAAATGTCCGCCATGCTATGCAGAGCCAAGAGCACACAGAGAGGACACTGAACAAGACTGCTTTGCTAAATTCCCCCAGTCCATCCATGCTCAATCACTAATTAAACTACAGAAAAGAATGAGGTGGAGGAGAGGCAAGGAGGCATGCAAATTTATTATCATCAGTATCTTAGTTAGTAACTACTCACTCTAGGATATCAAAATAAAATATTTCCTGAAACCTTGTAAGCATCTGGGAGTTTAGTAAGAAAAAAAGAAAGGAACAATTTGACTGGTTCAGTGCAAATGAATCAGAAACATATGTCTTGGGTTTCTCAATATGGGAACATGGCTGACAAAATCCATTTAAGCTCTGCAGAGCCCATGGGACGTGAAAAGGAGCATGGCAGGACGAGCATATATCCGTGCTATCCTGTGAGCAATACAAAGGAGCATGGCAGGACGAGCATATATCCATGCTATCCTGTGAGCAATACAAATAACTCTTAAATTAAGCCCAGATTCTCCCCCCGTGGGCCAGGAAACCTAACTGCGTGACAGCGGCTCACATTTTCATAGCTACAATTCTCGCCTTCAACAATC
This sequence comes from Macrotus californicus, assembly GCA_007922815.1. Lineage (NCBI taxonomy): Eukaryota > Metazoa > Chordata > Mammalia > Chiroptera > Phyllostomidae > Macrotus > Macrotus californicus. The sequence goes on from VMDR010004765.1 coordinate 18,450, forward strand.
CCGAAATACTGTGAGCAACACGTCCATTCTCTCTCTCCCTGCTTACAGAGCAAGACGGTTTCGGCAAGATGGCAGAGCAAACATGGAAAAGTTATTTACGTACATTATATACACATATATTAATCTTGTGTGTATATAGAAAAAATAAATGACATTCAGTTAAGTTTAAATTTCAGATAAACAACAAACAATAATTTTAGTATAAATATGTGTCACACAATATTTTGGATATGCTCATACTAAAAAGTATTTGTTGTTTATCCATAATACAAATTTATCTGGGTATTCTGTATTTGTACTTCCAATATCTGGCAACCCTCATTCTTTTGCTTTCCCCGACTAAACCAATGAGACAAGAGACGTAGTTTCTGAATTAGAGAAGGTTGTTTTCCTTCAGTGGAAAAATATCTAGAATCAGGAAGAGGCCAGAGGTGGCAGAGATCGTCCATCAGTTGGTGGCTGAGGAAGGAAGGGCATTCACGACTTGTGAAAAAGACACACCCATGGTTTTATAAGCAAGATCTGACTCATGTTCTCCGAGAAGCTCCTTCCAAGTTTCAGTCAAATACTTGACTGTGTGGGACAGTCAAGTGTGCTTAGAAGGAACATGGTGCATATATTCTATTTGTGGGACTTGTTAGGAAGGCAGAGCCCAGCAGGTCACTGCCTAGCTGAGTGGGAGGAGAGAAGGGTAAACTCTGAGTGAAGACGCCTGGTAGGTGTGCAGGTTCTCCAGGGAGAGTGGTGTCTCACAGAGGGTTGCGGACTCAAGGTCAAGAGTCCTCGTGAGGCTCTTACCCTCTGTTCTGTTACAGTCTCAGTTCTTAGCACAGTGCTTGACTGGTAAGTACTTGATAACTTTGTGCAGCAAATGAATAAGTGGGCTTTCCTGTGTATAAAGTCAAAAAATGGAACCAAGTCATGTAGAAATGTCACGTTTCAAACCAAGTCATGTTTCGAACTAGGCCACGATTTCTGAAGATGTTTCTCTGGGTTTCCCTAAGCAGAAGAAGGAGGTGCCAGAAGCAGGCAGAGACCCAGGCCCATGGCTTCTACATCAGCCGGAGCACTTCCTTGTCTATTTCTCTCTTGCATTGAGGTTCCAATGAGATTTAGTTTAAACATGGTTCATTGCAAAAATTAAATAGTTATACAACTATGTGTAAGATTTAGAAGAACTATCTCAGTGCTAAGTTCTTTGACTCCACTCACATCCTATTCTTCAAAACAAAATGATCCACATGTCTGCTCAAAGCCAGCAGGAGGTGACTGAGAAGACACAGTCTGGAGAAGAGGAAGAAAAAGGGGCCTGCAAAAGGACTTCTCACTCTGGTCTCCAGCTTCCCCAAACGGTTCATCTCGGTAACAGCAAGTCTTGCCTGGGGTGATAATTACTTCCCGAATCCCAATACAAAAATGAGGAAGAAAAATAATCGTGTGCAATCTCTCCAGCAGTCTGTCATACTGAAAACGCGGCCTAATTGATTCTGCAAATGCACCCAGGGAATATAAAACTGTAATCAGTTTTTCTGTAGTGTTTATATCCATAGTGACGGAAGCCTAATTGCAAAATTTATCATTATGCAATAAACTGTAGGGATCACAGGTATACATGACAGTCAGCAGGATGGTGCCACCAGCTTTTGTGCAAATCACTGTTGGCATTTTCGGTGTTCAGTACACAAGCCAGCCTGGGACAAGCTCAGTTTTGACCATGTACAACAATATTCCAATTACTAAGTGTTTCAATGATCTGTGTCATCTATTAAGTGTGCTATTTCTGTCCCCACCTCCACCTCCAGGGAAGCTCTACCTGTCTCTAGCTTAGCAGCTCAGGTGAGGATGTTCCAGAGGGGCAACCTTGAAAGTGCCCTTGAGCCAAGCTCTGGTCTGAGCAACAGGCCTCAATGGCTGCCCATTAGCACAGGAGAAGTTCAGGCTGCTCGAGGTCCTTGCCTGCGGCAGCTCCTCCTTTGGTCCCACCGTCCGCCCATTTCTTCACAGCTCTGTCGGAGTGCTTGCCCGTCACTGAAAACGCGATTATCTTTATCTTCTGTGGTCCTTTCTTCATTTCTCTGAAACCTCAGGATTTATAGGCATATTAAAATGTCTATATATAACCATTTTGACATCAGGCATACTTCTAAGTACACAGCTGTCCTTCAAAGTAGGGTAGCAGACTTCTGCTTTTGGGAGAACAGAATAGATATATTTTTCCCCTATTTCTCCAGTTAGGACTTTACATAAAAAAACAACCAGAAGATGACTCGGAAAGGTGAGGAGAGGAAGGCAGGGCAGATAGGGCACTGTGCCCCGAACAGTGAGTTCCCTGGGCTTTCCTTTTGCCTCCGGTACCCCAGACTGGGTGCTGGAGCAGCCTGTGACTGGGAAGTGCCAATGGACACAACAGAATAAGACACACACAAGTCAGCCAAAGGGAAGGGGAAGACAGGACAAACGGAAAACTTTCAGCCAGTAATAACTCTACTGCAGCCCAACACCACACATAAACCATGGCCTCGCCTGGACCTGAGGCTGAGTGGGAGCCTTCACTGCCACTCTCGGTAGGCTGTAAGAGCAGCCCTGACCCCTCAAGCCAACCCTGTCAGGGTGGTGTCTGGGAAAGCCACACGGGAAGCTGGCGCTTTCACCCCTGCTGGGCAGCAATAAAGTCCCACTTTCTGTCAGGGTCAGAACAAACCACGTGGGGAGCTTGAATGACCACCTGGCAGGAAGGAAGCACTTACACCTCCCCGTCTGGGTACTACAGCGGGAGGCCTGATGGAGAGTCTGGATTTAACACCACCCAGTGGTAACAACAGTGGGGACCACTGAGGAGCAGTCAGGGGGACTCATTCCTCCAGGCAGGGAGAACTCAGTGAAGGCCTAATGGGGAGCCGCAGGTCCCAACAATGCCCGGCCAAACTGAGAGGGTCCCCACCATCGGGTGTAAAGTGGAGGCCAAGTGGGAAACCTGGATACCTACCCCCACCTGGCGGTAACGGGATAGAACCCTCCCACACTGTCCTGCCGACTGGTGTCAGAAAAACTAGCTAAAGCAAAGGCATAAGTAAGATCCAGAGATGCACAATACAATACCCCAAATACCCAGATTTCCACTAAAAACCACTCATCATACCGTACCGGGAACCAGGAAGACCTCACACTGAATGAAAGAATTAACAAACACCAACAATGAGGTAACAGAGAGGCGAGGCTTGTCTGGCACAGGCTAGACTTACCCAGCAGTCATCACAAAGAATGCCTCACCAAATAACTAAAGACGTACTTGAAACAAACTTAAAAACAGAGTCTCAACAAAGAAACAGATATAAGGGAGAGCAGAATGTAAACTGCAGGACTTCACACACGGTGACGGAAGGACAAGGACTGGGCTCACATGACAATGGAGGAGAAGGAAGGGAAAATCAGTGAACTGGCACACAGAACAACAGAAATTACCCGATGTGAAAAATGGAGTGAAAACAGATAAAAATAATAAACAGAGCCACAGGGACTCGTGTGTCATCAGTCCCAGAAAGAATGCATGTGACAGGGTTTTCTCTGACTACAACGAAATCAAACTACACATCAATACCCAAAAGGTACCACTGACGTCTCCAAACACGTGGACACGACACAACATGCTTCTGAATGATCCACAAGTCAAAGAGAAAGTTGCAGGAGAAATAAAAAATAAATAAACTGAATGAAAATAAAAATACAATATATATTATCTAAGACGACAGACAGATGGCACATAAGCATGTGAAGAGACACTCCACGGCACACGTCATCAGGAAAACGGATGTTAAACGACACGGAGACGCCACCATACACCTGTAAACACTACATATGCCCAACACTGGCACGGGTGAGGAGCGGAGGGACCTCTCATTCATGGCTGATGGGAATGCAAAATGGTACGGCCACTGTGGAAGACTGTTTGATGGTTTCTCGTAAGACTACATACTCCTGGCATGCAATCTAGCAATCACATTCCTTGGTATTTACCCCATAGAGTTAAAAACTTATGTCCATACAAAATCCTGGACACAGATGCTTTTAGCAGTTTTGTATTCATAACTGCCAGAACTTGGAAACAACCAAGGTATCCCTCAGCGGCTGAATGAGCACACAAACTGTGGTACACCCAGACCATGGGATATTAGCCAGCCCTGAAAAGAAATGAGCTGTCAAGCCATGCAAAGTCGTGGAGGAGCCTGAAATGCACATTACTGAGTAAAACAAGCCAATGTGAAAAGGCTACATATGGTATAATTCCAACCATAGGACATCCTGGAAAAGGTAAGACCATGGGAAAAGTGAGAAAGACTGGTAGTTGCCAGGGGTTAAGAGGGAGGTCGAGAGGAATAAGCAGAGCATGGAGAATTTTGAGGGCAATGAAACTATTTTACATGACACTATAATGGTAGATACATGTCATTCTGCATTCGTCAAAACCCACAGAATGCAGAGCACCGTGACTGTAATGTAAACTATGTAGGACTTTGGGTGATATACCAATTCATGAATTGTAACAAATGCACCTACAACTCAGGTGGGGATATTTTTAATGAGGAGACTCTGTACGTGTGGGGCAAGGAGCGTATGAGAAATCTTTGCAACTTCCCCTCAATTCTGCTGTGAGCCTAACACTACTTTTGAAAAAGTCATAAATAAATACACACAAGCATGAGTGCGCGCGCGCGCGCGCGCGCGCGCGCACACACACACACACACACACACACAGTCAAAGTCTGTGTAACACAGCTAAAGCAGTGCGGCGAGGAAAACTTGTAGCATGTGGGAAAGAAGAGAAAAACCTCTCACAGCAACAGCCCCTGCCCCTGCAGACGGAAGGAAATAGTAAACATAAGGGCAGAAGTAAATGGAAGTGAAACCGGAGAAGAATCAGTGAGGTGACGTGCTGGCTCTTTGTGAAGATTAATGAAACTGATAGACCTCTAGCAAGACTGACAGGCACCAAGGAAACACAAATTACTAATATCAGTTTTGACACGGGCTGTTATTACAGACTGTGCAGATGTAAAAAGGGTAATCAGGGAATACTGTGAACAATTCTACACACACAAATTTGAAAATTGAGATGAACTAGACTAACTCCTTGAAGCTACTGTAACACTCAATATGAAGTAAAGCATTTGAATAGCTCTATAACGATTAAGATAACTTAATTCATAACTTAAGAACTCCCAACGAAGTAATCTCCAGGCTCAGGTGGTCTCACTGCAGAATTCTACCCAACTATTAGGAGAAGCAGCACCGGTACCGCACGATCTCTTCTAGAAGCCAGAAGAGGAGAAAACACTTCAGTCTCTTTGTGAAGCTAGTGCCATCCTGACATCAAACCAGACAAAGATGGTACAGAGAAAGAAAACTATAGACAAATATCTTTCCTAAATATAGGCACAAAAATCCGTGCCAGGACATCATCAAGAGAATTCAGCAACAAATAAGAATAATGATACACCAGGACCAAGTATGGTTTATTCTGGGGATGCCGGGCCAGTTCAATATTAAAAAAAATATTTCTCAATGTAATTCACCATATTAACAGGTTAAAGATGAAAAACATATGATTACATCAATCCATACAGAAAATGCATCTGAAAAAATTCAATATTCATGATTTAAAAAAAAAATCCCTCTTACTAACATAGGAGTAGAGAAGGATTTCTCCACCTGGTTAAGAGCATTTATAAAAAACTCTACAGTTAACACAGAACGTAGTGGCAAAGGACTGAAAGATTTCTCCAAAGATGAGGAACAGGCAAGAATATTTGTTCTCCGCTCTCTAATTCAACATGGTGCTGGAAGTTCTACCTAGTGCCATAGACAGGGAAAAGAAATGAAGGGCATAGAGATCAGAAAGAAAGAAATAAAACTGCCCATACTTGCAGATGATAAGATTGCTTATAAAGAAAATCACAAAGATTCAACCACAAATAAACAAACAAACAACACCTAGAACCTATGAGTTCAGTAAGGCCAAAGGCTATAAAATAAACATACAAAAATTGATTACATTTCTATAGTTTATCAATGAGTACATGGACATCAAAATTAAGAATAAGATGATTTATAAGAGCTCAAAATGAAATACTTAGGTGTGTATCTAACAAGGCATGTATAGGACTTGCATGCCGAAAACTAAAGACTGCTTATAAATGAAAATACACCTAAATACAGAGACACACCGGGTTTCTGTGTCAGAAGACTCAACGCAGCAAAGCTGTCCATTCTCCCCAAATTGACACATAGGCTCAATGTCATTTCCGTCAAAACCCCAGCATGATTTCTTTGTAGATACAGACTAATTGTTCTAAAATGCATATGGAAACACAAAGGAACCTGGACAGGCAATTCCATTTTGAAAAGAAGAGTCACGCGGCAGGAGTCGGTCCACGTGATTTCAAGATTCAACGTGCAGCCTCCACGACAAAGACTGTGTACTATCGGCAAAGGTGGAACACAAGAGAGAGCCCAGAAATAGACCCACATGGGTATGCCCAACTCAGGTGTGACAAAGGTACAGAAGGCCTTCAATGGTGGTAAGAGAGGCTTTTTTTTTAGCACGTGGTGCTGGAACTACGAGACATCTGGAGGCCAAACAAATTTAGTTTTTCAGCCTACATCTCAATCTGACACCTTATAAAGAGTTAGTTCAAAACAAATCGCAGACTTAAATGTCAAATATAAAGCTATAAACATTTGAGTTGAAAGAAATTAGATAGAATCTCTAGGATCTAGGTCTAGGCAGAGTCCCTCTGCAAACCTGAAACCCAAAGCATGGTCCATAAGAGAAAAAATTGAGAAATCGGACATCATTAATATTACAAACCTTTGCTCTGTGAAAGACTGCATTTTAAGAGATAAAAAGCAAGCTACAGAGTGCAAAACTCATGTCTGACAAATAACCCATATCTACAAAATAGAAAGACCTCTTAAGAGGAGACACTGAAATACCAGTCAGATGAAAAAAATGAGCAAAATGTGTGGACAGACACAGAAGAGGAGTAACAGGTAACAAATAAGAAGATGAAAAAATGTTCGGTAGCATCAGTCTTTAGGGAAAGGCAAATTGAAAGCGCAATGAGACACCACTACACACCGAGCAGAATGGCTAAAATAAAATACGGCGAGGCCCCCAGTATTTGTGCGGATCTAAAAGGATGTGGCCACTTGACTGCATTATCGGTGGGATGTGAAGCAGCATCGCCACTCAGGAAACCTTTTGGCAGTTTCTTAGACAAAACAAAACGTGGAACTATGGCACTGCCAAGCTGGCGCAATCTTGGGCTTTGTCCCAGAGAAATGAAAATTTGTGTTCACACGAAATCCCGTACATGAATGTTTACAGCAGCTATATTCATAACCACCCCAAACTGGAAACAACCCAGATGCCCTCCAACAGATGAATAGTTAAGTTGTAGTAGCTCCACACCTTGTAATGCTGCTCAGAAAAAAAACCATAAAAGGAACTACTGATCCATGTGACCCTGTGACAACCTAGATGAATCTTCAGAGATTAATTCTGAGTGAAAAGCCCATCCAAAATGTTTGCATGCATGGTGTGATTTCATGCCATCTACCATAATTGTAATGGCAAAATCCCAGAAATGGGCAACAGATGAAGGGTTTCAGGGGTTAAGGAGCGGCTGAGGACAGGAATCGAGTGGGGGTGGGGTACAAGGGGCACTCCTTGAGGCGGGGGTGGGGAAGGTTCTGTCATTGGACTGTATCAGTGGCAATGCCTAGGCCATGACCTTGTGCTAGTTTTAAAATGTTAACTTTGGGGTACACTGAGCAAATAGTATATAGAATCTTTGTCTTATTTCCTCAAAGTACCTGTGAATCTATTTACTTCAAAAGGAAAAGTTTACACATCCAGTGGCGTGGAGCAGAGAGAGGGGTGCGTTTCTACAGAGAGGTGCGGTCGGCCGGCACGTCTGAAGGAGCCCCCAGCACACCTTGTCCCTATCCGTCATGAATGGCTGGCGCACTGCCTGGCATCTTGACATCCGCCTTCCATGTGATCTCTTTTCTGTGTTCTTCCGGCCCTCTTTGGTGCTTCTCTTTAACATCACTGACCTCCCCCATCTCCTAGGCCCACTGGTCGATCCTTGTTAATTTGGCCTTTGCCAACAAGTCTTCCAGCAAACATTTCCATTTGCATATTGTGATTTAGTTAGTGTCTATTATGTGTAAGGCAATGAGGAGATAGCCGATTTTAGGGGGCTTAGCATCAGAACAGACACCTGGCAGAAATAATTGCCTTGGGGTGGGCATGCTCCTAGCGCTGAAAGAAAGGCAGAGCCTCAAGGGAAATAGAAGAAGTGAGAGGTTACATGTTACTAACAGGTGTGGGGGTCTTCGTGGTGATGAGAAAATGTTCTGCCATCCCCGGGGTGGAGAGCACTGAAACTGCCAGAGGTGAGAGAAAGACCTGTCTGCTCCCCGAGTGAAGGCAGTGAGTGGAGGGTGCACAGTGTACACCGGGGGAAAGACGCTTTGCTCCGACTGGCGCACGGGGTTCTGAGGGAAACAGCCAGAGAGGACATGGAACAGGAAAACAGGGGCCGGCTCTTGGAGGACTATAGATCACATGCGGTCAAACTTCCTGTGCTCGCCAACACACCCTGCATAGCGATACAGCAGACTCATGAACACATCAATTTCAAAGCCAGAAGAGATGTCAAGGAAGGGACCTTTTCTCTTTACTTTTTATACAGACACTAGGTATCTGGGCCAAGTTCAAGAACTGGGATGAAATCCAAGGGTCCTGCCACCTATGAAACATCATGCTTTTTCCCAGGTCCCAGGTATCGGCTCCTGGGCACAGAAGTGACCAATAGAGTGACCTTGGCTCCTGCACTCGGATCCCACTTTCCCCAGACGCTGCTCCAACAGCGACTTTCCCCTCAGATTTCAAGTCTCAGCTCAGAAGTCACCTCCCTGGGGAGGCCTTCTCGGACCGTGCTGTCTGAAGCAGCCCCTCCTCACTGTCCAGCCCACCAGCCTGATTGTCTTCATAGCTGGAACGGCACTTCGAAACGGCTTTGTTCATTTACTGATGTATTTTTTGTTTGTTTTCCCCTTTAGGAAGCAAACTCCATTCGTTCTGCTCCTGCCACAGTTATATCTTGGGTGACTAGCACTGCTCCAAACCTAGGAAAAGGCAAGAGCGAGAGACAGGCAGGAAGGTGAAGAAGGAGAGAGGAAATCTGCAAGGAAGTTAATACGGGTTAACTAGTTTATCCACAAACTGTGAGCACCCACTGTTTGTGAAACACTGTGCCAGAGGGCATCGAGAGAATACAAGAGTGAGCAGGCATGAATGATGCGGTCCTCACTCTCAAAAAGATTAAATCCCAGGGTGAAGTCAAAACGCACCCAATTCATTCACCAGATAAAAATAAAACTCCAACTAGGATTAGGGCAAAGAATGAGGAATATAAGTTGCTATGATTGCATATGATAGCAAGACTTGACCTTGTCAGGGAGGGATCCACTTGGAAGGTGATGCTTGAGCTGAGATCAGAGAGCAGGTGTAAGGAAATGAAGTGAAGAGAAGAAAAAGTATACCTGGAGGAGGGGACAGCACCCCAGCCACTGAGTGTACGTGTCTGCTTATGCTCCTGGGAGTGGTCCCCGGGCAGCCCAAGCACCCTGGCAGTCTGGGACACTGCCAGTCTAGCCGGGCTCCTGGGCAGATGAGGGCTATATGAGGGCTAGCGATGCCAAGTAATTACCATTTTTGCACTAAAACCATTATTTGTTAATATCAGAATCAACACTGACTAGCTAATGCAGCTTTATCTGTCCACAGCAGAATTTTAATTTGCATGCTTCGTGACATTACTAATTGTACAGTATCCAGTAGATAGCTTTTAAAGTCAGCTTTTCTCTCCACTCTTTTAATGTGATGTGGAAAGAAATTAGATTTCCTTCTCCTTTCTCTTTCCTCTGGGCATTGCTGTTCTCTTTTCACATTTGTTAATTTCCTCACTTACTAACTTAACTAACATTTGCCAAGTCCACAATGGGCAAGGTCCATGGCAGGAACTAGGGGGATTCTAGCTCTCAGGGATCAGGCACGTTCACAGGCTGAACAATCTCTTTTCTTTTACGCTGAAGACAAAAATCCTTTACTTGCCATTCCCCAAACACGCGACGTTCTTCGTGCATCAGACCTGCTCTTTCCTTTGCCTGGATCTTCTCCCTCCTTTACTGTACACCTGACAATCTTCATGGCTGGGTTCAATTTTATTTCTTCTTCAAAGCCATGAATCTCTCAGGGTTATTTTGATTGCGACTGACAAAATAAACCAATTCTAACTAGTTTATGTTTAAAAAGGAAATTTATTATCTTACACAGGTGAACAGCCTTGGGGAAATCTGGCCTCATCAATAGCTTGTTTTAAGATGAACGAACGTCACTAGGAACCAGGTCTCTCTCTTTCTTTCCTATTTTGGTTCTTCTGCTCCGTACATCTCAGCCCCTATAAAGTGCTGGTTTCACATCTTATAGGGAAAACAGGAGTATCGTCCCATAAACCTCAGAGGAAGGCTCTGTTCTTTTCCATCGGCCTGGCCTCAGTACCATTCTTGAACCTATCACTAGTATCGGGGGAAAGTAAGGCTCTGATTAGGCAGGCCTTTCCCGTCATAGTCTTTTTGGCCTGAGGGGACTTCTTGAGTACCTCTTCATTCCCACCATGTGGTCCCGCTTTTCTCTAGCCCCCCATGCACTTACAAAGCTGTATCTTCTGTACACCTGAAAACTCACTGTGGCAGGTGAGTTGGAGAAAGGGGCAGAGGTGCAGTGATAGGGCAGTAGAGTCTGCAAGAGACTTACTTGCAAAAATACTAATAAATCAGTATTCCTTTGTTAGTAGTTTTCTCTGCCCAAAGTATCACAGGAACCACACAAAACTACAGTTTAAAAGAGGAGATATGGTCTACTCTCAAGAATCTGGATGGCAGTGTTATCAAACATGATTATAATTAAAACATCATCAATGCACATATATTATGGATCAGATATTTTGCTGAGGGCTTTACTAACATTTCACATTTAAGACACACAACCGTGCATTGATTTGTAGATGGAAAAAAGAGACTGGAAGCTAATTAATTTTCTCCGTCTCTTGGCACATATATGACTATATTAAAATTTGAGTCCACTGTGCCAAGAGACGAGAATACAACCGTGCACACAACTCAGAAAGGCACTGCCCTCGCAGAGTGAGGCAGCCCCGGCCAGAGAGCTAGACACTGTTCAAACAATCATGCCTACACAGATTCAATCACAGAGAGCCGCTTACAGTAGGGAGGCACAGGGTGCTGTGAAAATGTAGAGCAGGGTCTCTCTGGGGCATCGAGAAGATTCTTGTGGAGAAATTATGTTTTAATTAAGGCTCTGGGGAGGGTCTAAGCGTAAAAAGATGAAGAAAGGGGGAATATTCCGGACAAAGGACACAGTGTGAGTGTGGTCAAATGTTCTGAGGGGCAAGGAAATGCGGTACGCTTGAGAAGCTGAAGGCCAGAGCAGCTAGGGCACTGAGAAATAGCCTGGCCTTGGAGCCACCTGGCGTGGAACAAAACTTTGTAGGGCCCTGGCAGGCTATGGCATGCATTTTAATTTTGGAGTAACTAAAAAATATTTGCAGGGTTTGGAGCATATGAGTGACTGGATTGTATTGAACTACAGAGGAAGAAAAAAAGCTGGAAGGCAAACTAGGGATGTATTATGTAGTCTGCGTGTTGGCAATGGAGGTAGAGACACGGACTGATTCAAGCAAGTATCGGGGGTAAAATCTGGGGTACTTAGTCACGGCATTAGGTTTCAGATTGGATGCGGGACGGTGGGCTGAGAGAGAGGGGACTGTCAGCATGAACCAAAGGTGACAGGGAGGCAGCCAAGTCAGGTGACCCTTCTGTAGGGGACTGGGGAAGGCAAAGAAGACTGAAGGGGAGGCAACCGCAAAATCAAAAGGTGAGCGACAGGCCCACGTGGGGTGGTTTTTTGAGCAGAAATCTGGCAGGGGCCTTTTGGTGAGGATACGGAGCAGGAGATAAAATAGAAGACACGATGGGAATAGATCAGGCAGAGTCTCAGGAACCTGGCTAAGGTGTTCACACACAGTCCAGTAGCAAAAGAGAACCATGGAAAGTTGCCGAGAAGAGGAACGCCTTGGCCAGATAAACATGCCAGGAAACTTTTTGTTGCATTGTACAAAAGGACGGAAGGGCACAGGGAAGGGGAGCAGAGGAGACTGGGGGAGAGGAGCAGTCAGGAAGCTGATGCCGTACGTTCAGAGAAAGACAGAAGAGGTTTGGAACAGGGTAACGGAGACAGAGACAATCAGAACCAAATTCTAGTGATGGGAATGTTCCATCACGCTTGGTACTGTGAGGCGTGCGGATGAAAAGAGCTATCTGCCTGGAGGAATTCAAAGTTTAGGGAGGAGTAAGATTTGGTTTCATTTCTAGAAGCCCAACTAAGTCGCAAGAGATAGAAAAAAGCTACAGGATTTCAGAAGACAGGGGCGGAGGGCGCTTCCCGTTGAGGGGATCACGGAAGACCTCACAGAGAGGCTAAAAGAATTCAGAATGTGGTTTTAGTTCAGTGACAGAAGAACGAAAAGCGATTTTAGAGGTCACACCTCAAATGCCACGTCTCCAGAAGAATGTGATTTTGACCTTGGCTTAAAATTGTATCGTAGTATGTCTGATTCCTTGGTATGATTTTGCACCAACATTTGTACTCTTTGTTTTTAGCACCTGCCACATAAGCACCTCTATAAATCACTCTGGGACTTGTAGCCCTATTGGGAAGTAGTTAATGAAGATGGTAATGAGACTGGGCTGTACTCTGATCCCAGAAAGCCCCCTGTAGACACCCTGACCTCCCTGCAGCCAGGATGCCACTCATTACCACGCTTTGCCAGCTCAGCCATTCATTCTTTGACAGTTTTCAATCCCGGCAAAGTGCTTATATCCAAGCTGACTTACAATTAATCTTGCAGGCGGGCTCCCATCAAACTCTATCACACAGTTTCTTGAGATGCCGACACGCAAAACACAATGCATTTATTTTATGTATGGCAATTACAATTTTCTCGGAAAACCAGTTAAGGATTTCTAACATTTTTGTCCTCATCACTCTGAGTAGCATATCCATCTATATTCATAGCCATGGGGCTGATGGCTTTGTTAGAAAATGAAGTTCTAATAACCAGTAATTTTTCTAGAATCACAGAAACAAAATATTTTACAGTAGGAAGGGGACTAAGGTCATCTGATAATAATGCTATAATTTGCTCAACCGTTTTACAGGTTTTTAACCATTCTCCTCATTTGCCTCACGGGACACACTGGGAGAGAATCACCATCACCATTCTGTAGTGGAAGGAACTGTGTTTTTAGACACGTGCGCCTGGGGCCCAGGTCTTCTGGGTCTTGGGTCACTGCTAATCTGAGCACTTCAGTGCGCTGGTCTGTGAAGTGTGAACACCCTCAGAGGGTTGTCCGAGTCAAACAGCATCAGGGGAGCGGGAAGTATAAGTATTTGAAGCACTTGGGCCTCAACAAATTTGGGAGAGAGAGGGAACTGCAGCCAACAGGGAGAGCGCACGCCTCGTCGAAAGGCAGTAACACAAAACAGAATCCAAATCACTCTTCCGGCTGAACACGCCTTGTCTGTGCACCGAATCTGCCTGTAGGTTGCCAGGCTATGGCCCGCACTTCAACCACAACAAAAAGCTCAGCCAGTTCCAATTCCCCTACTTCTAGGGTTCTAGTATTTTGTTCACCTTTGTGAGAATGTTTGATGACTCTCTCCCTATGTTTCTCTGTCAAGTACTCACATCTTCAGGTTTCTGTGTGTGCGTTGCAGAGCCACATCTATATCAGGGCAGCTGGGCATGCGGCTATCATGACCATTAGGACAGTACATGGCATGTGAATAAGAGGCGCAGCTGAAATGGCTGGAGGAGCTCAGCAAAGGGAGGTTTGCCCGGGCACTGAAGTGATTGGTACCGGCTTCCTGGAAGAGGTGGCCCTTCGGCCGAGCTTTAAACATGGGTAGCTCTACCAGTGGCCACTCCCACACAGTGTAAAGTGAAGCAGGTTTGGGGCAAATACAAAACACGAAATTGGTAGAGAAAATCAACTATGCTCTTTCAAAAGATGCAGCTCAGAGTCCATGATTGGCATCTGGCGAGGGTCCTAATTGCAGATTTCTCTGTTTTGCTCTTTTGTTTTGACAGGCCTGTCTGACATGGCTGCCACAGAACCCTAAATGACCACATGCAGTGGCCACCCCAGGGGTGTGCATGACCGCACACTCCCAAGAACTCCAGCAGTTTCTGCAGGTTTGGCTGACGGAGCGAGACAACTGCATGCAGGCTGCTGACCTCACTGTGCGTCCAGGGCCGCTTACACAAGCAGGAGCGAGAGCGGAACCCTGTCACCCAGAGCCAGGACTCATCCCCACAAGTGTGTACTCCCTACAGTTACCCCTGTGAATCCTCCTGCCCCTTGGAATTCGCACTCCACGGGCCTCAAATTACATTATTTTCACTTTGATACGCTGAAGTTTGAGAGGCTGAGGAGCCCTTAAAAACTCATTGATCGCATGGGTTAGTCTATGACCCCCAGGAACTTACATGGAAATACAGTCCGAAGAGTCAAGATTAATTTTTAAATACTATGTGTTTTTTGGCATGTCTCTCCAGAGACATTAAGAGAAGACTCCGTTTCTATTAACCTTCCCATATGGCTTCCCCTCCTCTCCCAGCCTCTCAGCGCGGCGTGCGCGCGGTGTTCTTGGAGTCTGTGGACTTTCCTTGTCTGTTATGTCAGTGACACTAACGTGATTCATTAAGTCTTTCCTCTCCTCTTTCTTCATTTCGGTTTTATCTGTCTTAGACTGTACCTTTCCTTCTCTATTACAAAACTCTGAGACTCAGTCTGGATAGGCAGGATGTTCTTCGGGAGCGGTGTGGAATGACTTGGGGAGAGACTGTGAACACACTTTTGATTTCACCACAGCTGCCGACACTTTGAGAGAATTACCTATTTCTGCAGAGTTAGCTTTTCAAAGTATGATACTCAATGTAATAAAAACCAACATCATTTTATCTGCCAGCAGCTCAAAATTAAATAGACACTAATTAAAAGAACTTCTCAATGCCTTATTCCACTGTAGGCATGAGTAACGTAAGTGCTATTTTGTATTCAAGATCCAGAGGGCGGAAACCACACATTTAAACTCGAGCAATATGAGCAATATGTATCCAGCTCCGAGCACTGCTGAAGAGATGTCTGAACTGGAAATGATCTCAGAGACCACCAGGCCCTGTGCGGCTCAGCCTGGGGTGGAGTGTACGGATCCCAGTGGGTGCCAGGGGACAGACAGAGCTAGGAGGAAACAGTGCACAACGTTATGGAAAACAACTGTATCTGACAGTGAGTACAGAATGTAACAATAATACGTCTTAGAGTAAAACAAGCATAGATACATTTTTTCAATAAAGTAAACAACTGGAGGCCACTTTTAAGATAAAGAAATTGAGATTTTGCAGCAGAATGTGCCCCCACCCCTGACTGGAGGGTAAATCCACACCCTTTTCATTTAGGACAGTGGTTTCGAAATCTGCATGTACACTGCAATGACCTGGGGGTGCTCTCGGGGTGAGCTGGTGCACTTGAACCCCAACCCCCGCCCCAAACACGCTGGCATCAGGATATCTGGACAGAGCGCCTGGGCATCTGGGCTTTCTTCTTGTTGTTACTTGTTTTGTTTTTAAAATTAAAGCTCCTTGGGCACTCTAATGTGAAGCCAGCACTGAGAACCACCGACACAGGAGGCACATCAGCAGACCCACAGGAAAAGCACTGCATATCACAGTCTTTCCATTTTATACCTAAGGCACCTAAGGCTCAGAAACAGGAAGGACCTCCCTCAGGTCTCACAGCATACTGCTGTCAGAGCTGAAGCTAGAATGTAGACTTTCTGTGGCCTATGCAGTATTCTTCCCTCTATTACATTTATCATCACAGCATTTATAATTGGCTGGTGTCAGTTTCACCGACATTAGCTACATGGCACTATTTAGAAAAAAACCCTCCAGCCTACACCACTGAAAAAAGTATTTTCCTATACAAAAATAATTAAGCCACCAGAAGTATCTGGACTGATCCCCACAGACTATTTTCATGGAAAAAGCCTGACTTAGAAGAACTATGGTATCTCTCTATTTCCAAGTATATGTTCATTTTTTTTTAAACTGAATAAACATGCATTCAGGCACACACAGCCCGGTGCTAGAAATCCCAAGGAAAGCAAAGAGGATCACAATGTCCCAGGATCCTCAAGGAGCTTTCTAGTAGAATGGAAATGGCAGGCATGCCCACGCCTGCTACCAGTTGAGGCAAGGTACAATAAGAGACCCAGAACTCAGATAACAGCACAGGTGGATGCTGGGGGTCAACAGGAGAAGAATGATGCTTTAGACTCAGGGGGAGGACCAAAAATGTTTCATGGAAAAGGGGGCTTTGAGCTTGGCCTTGAAGACCAAGAAGCATTTGATTTGGGTAGAAGGAGTGTGTGTACCCCACCTACAGTCATCAGAGAGAAGCTGGGGGTGGGAAAGTGCAGGACTCAGAGCGGAGCTACATTTCACAAAAGGGTTTGCTCTCGACCAGAGATAATGAGGAAATCACATATAAAAAAAAGTGCCCTTAAAACTATTTAAATCACCCACAGAGTAGGATACATAGTACATTTTGTAATCAAACTCATACAATAATTCTTATGCACAGGTATAGAGAAGGAATGCCGAGCACGTCTAAAGAACAGAAGAGAAGAAGTCCATGTGATTTCCGGGTCATTCAAACAGTCTACCTTCAAGGTGAGATTCTTAGCAGGGTGGTGAATCCCTAAAGGTTCTTGCTCGCCTGAAGGGCTTGTGATGCTGTGTGACACACATGTCAGCTCTGTTTGCTGGGGCAAGGCTTAAGTGAGGCAGAAGAGTCATACTTTGCTCAAGAAAATGCAGTTTAAACTTCTCCTATGAAATGAATATCAAGATGAGTAGTGAGGGCAGGATCCAAGGGTGTATGAAGCACCAATACTTACAGAATCTATCCCAAGGAATCAATGCAGAATGTGCAGAGGAACAGAAGGCCTGGGTACAGCATCAACCCAGCTATTTCAGGAGGTGAGATTTATCACAACCAGCAAACATGGGACTCAATGCAGAGTTGAACATGAGCCCCCACTACTAACCAAGATGACCTGTTTTATTATTTTTTTCCCCTGGAAGTTAAGGAAGTGGGTGTGGCTGAATAAGAATGAAGCCGATGGCTGGGGTAAGGAGTGAGGGCTCTGAGAACAGAAAGCAGACTCAGTCAGGATAGGGTCATTTCTGACGTGGTGATGAGGACTGCTCCCCATTACCCAGGAAAGCTGCGGGAAAGGAGCCTGCCTCACAGGACCCCGCAGCCGAGGCTGCAGTTACTGCAGGAACTCTAGGCTTGTCTTTTCCTCACTTTTCCCCTGGCCTTTTAAAAAAATGTTTTTTATTGCTGCTCAATTACAGTTGTCCCCATTTTTCCTCCATCACTCTCTCCTGCCTGACCACCCCCACCTTCCACATTCAATCCTCTCGCCCATTGTCCCTGTCCCTGGGTCCTTTATCCATGTCCCTTGACTTGCCATTTCCCCTTCTTTCCCCCATTATTCACCTCCCCCCTCCCCTCTGGTCACTGTCAATTTGTTCTTTATTTCCATGTCTCTGATTCTAATTTGCTCACTTGTTTGTTTTGTTGACTAGATTCCACTTATAGGTGAGATCACATGGTGTTTGTCTCTCACCACCTGACTTATTTCACTTAGCACAGTACTCTCCAGTTCCATCCATGCTGTCCTGAAGAGTAGGAGTTCTTTCTCTCTGCTGCATAGTGTTCCATTGTGCGGATGTATCAGTTTTTCAACCCACTCATCTACTGATGGGCACCTGGGCTGTGTCCAGCACTTGGGTACTCTAAATAACACTGCTATGAACATTGGGGTGCACAGGTTCTTTTGAACGGGTGATTCAGGATTCTTAGGGTATAGTCCCAGCAGTGGAACTGCGAGGTCAAAAGGCAGTTTCATTTTTTGTTTTTTTGAGAAAATTTCATACTGTTTTCCACAGTGGCTATGCCAGTCCTCATTCCTACCAACAGGGTATTAGGGTTCCCTTTTCCCCATGGCCTCTCCAGCACTTGTTGTTTGTTGATTTGTTTATGATGGCCATTCTGGCTGATGAAGTGCTATCTCATTGTGGTTTTAATTTGCATCTCTCTGATGGCCTCCCCTGGCCTTTCTTCTCTTCTCCTTGATTTCTAACCTTATCCCCTGGGGTTGGTTTTCACTTTGCTCTATGACCAGAAGTAATACCTAAGGCGGGATGGAGATATTGTTACTATTGTGGCTGCTGCTGTCTTTGAGATGCCTTGTGGTTTTGTACAAGATTGTGCCTATATGAGGCTCATTATAAAGTTGGCTTTCTTTTACCATGTGGTATTCACACAGATATTAAGAGTTAAATAAAAAGGAATTGTCTGGGGGAAAAAATAAAATGATCCCACTTACAACAGCATAAAAAACAATAAAATACTTAAGAATAAATTTAACCAAGGAAATGAAAGATCTCTACAAGACCTTTCGTAAAAGAAATCAAAGCAGACACAAATAAATAGAAAGGCATCCTGTGTTCATGGACAGGAAGAATTAAAGTTGTTAAAATGTCCATGCTAACCATGGTACTGGCATAAAAATAGACACATAGATCAATGAAACAGATCTGAGAGCCCCAAAAGCAGCTTATGTCATGTGGCCAACTGAGAGTTGACAAAGGAGTCAGGAACACTCAGTGGAGAAAAGACAGTTTCTTCAATAAACAGTGCTGGGAGAATTGGATACTCACATGTCAAAGAAAGACACTAGGCCCCTATCTTACATCACTCATAAAAATTAACTCAAAATAATTAAAGACTTAAGTGTAAGACTAGGAACCATAAAATCCCTAGAAGCAAACACAGGAAGGAGTCCTGTGACATGGGTCTCGGCAATGACTTTTTGGATACGGCTCCTACAGCATGAGCAAGGAGATAAAAAAACAAACGAGTATGGTTACATCACACTAACAAGGGTTCTGTGCAGCAAAAGGAGTAACAAAAAGATGACGTACAAAATGGGAAAATGTTGGCAGGCTATATATTCAATAAGAGGTCAACATCCAAAATCTAGGAAAAAAAGCTCATGTAACTCAACACAAAGCAATGACAACAAAGCAACCCAACTGCAAAACAGGCAGAGGATTTGAAGGGATGTTATTGCAAAGCAGGCATATGAATGGACGACAGACACACGAAAAGATGCTCAGCGTCACTGATCATCGGGAATGCAAACCAGCACCACGGTGAGCTATCACCACACACCCCTCAGCGTGGACTCATCAAAGAGATAAGAGATAGCGCCTGCCGGTGAGGGTGTAGAGAAAGGGGTGTCCTCGTACACTGCTTGTGGGATTGTGAGTCGGTGCAGCCACTGTGGAAAACAGTATGGGGGTTCCTCAAAAAGTGTAAAAATAGGACTACCGTATGATCCATCAACCTCCCTTTTGAGAGTGTGTCTGAAAGAAACCAAGATCTGTGTTGAAGAGACATCTGCAACCCCATGTCCATAACAGAATTGTCTACAATAGCCAGGGCGTGAAACAAGCTAAGTGTTCATCAACGGATGGACGGATACAGTTATACAGTGGAATGTTACTCTGCTATATAAAAGAAGAAAATCTTGCCATTTGGGACAACCTGCATGGACCTTGAAGGCATTATGCTAAGTGAAATAAGTCACCAATCATCAGAGAAATGCAAATTAAATACACAATGAAATATCACCTCACACTGTCAGAATGGCTACCATCAATAAATCAACAAACAACAAATGTTGGCAAGGATGTGGAGAAAGGAAACCTCATGCACTCTTGGTAAAAATACAGACTGGTGCAACCACTATGGAAAGCAGTATGGAGGTTATTCAAAAAATTGAAAATGGAACTGCCTTATAACCCAGTGATTCCACTTCTGAGAATATGTCTGAAGAAACCTAAACCACTAATTCAAAAGAATATACACAGTACTATGTTCATTTAAGCATTGCTTACAATAGCCAAGATTTGGAAGTCATCCCAATCCCCATCCACAGATGTGTGGATAAAAAAGCTGTGGTGCACTTACACAGTGAAATACTGCTCATTTGTAAAAGGAGTGAAATCTTGCCTTTTGCGACAGCATGGATAGACCTAGAGGGTATTATGTTAAGTGAAATAAGCTCGTCAGAGAAAGACAAGTACCATATGATCTCACTTATATGACAATATGTGGAATCTAAAGAACAAAATAAACAAACAAAATAGAAACAGATGCATAGATGCAGAAAACTGGCGGTTATGGGAAGGGAGGGGATGGGTGAGCTGGGTGAGAAAGGTGAGGGCATTAAGCAGGAAGACCGTGGCTACAGAATGGTCATCAAGATGTAGGTCACAGCGAGGGGAGTGTGGCCAACAACACTGTGACAGCTACACTGGGGCCGGGGAGTGCTGGAAGAACCGGGGGCACCACTCCGTAGAGCACATGATTTTTCAACCACTTTGCTGCACATCTGAAACTAATACAGGATAATACTGAATATAAACTGTGCTTGAAAGATTAAAAAAAAAGAAAGAACCAAACTCGTAGAAAAAGAGATCACATTTGTGGGTGCTGGGGTGAGGGGTGGCGGGAGGAGAAAGTGGGTAAAGGTGGTCACAAGGTGGGGCAGACTGCCGGCTGGAGCGTCAGGAAGTGATGGAGGCATCACGTGCCCCACGAGGGCTACAGTTGACACCACTGTGTGCCATGGGGGAAAGCTGTGAGGACACCCTAAGAGTTCATCACAAGGAAACTTTTTCTTTTTCTTTCTGTGTCTACAGGAGGCCATGAACACTAGCTGCACTTGCCGTGGTGATCATTCACAGGCATGTGCGTGCAGTCGTTGTGCATGTGCCTTAATTGTACACAGCACTGCCTCTATCGATTGCACCTCGAGAGAGCCAGGGGGAAACAGCTAGGTGAAGGTTCCCAGGAGCACACCATCTGAGCCAGTTGAGAAGAAATGATGATAAGTAGCAGGGAAGAGAGTCGAAAACAGACTTTTTTCAAGCTTCATGGTGATGATTGGGGGAAATGTATGCCTAAGAATCAAAATGAGTACCAGGAGGAAGAATCCATGGAGACACAAGACATTCTGCAGGAACACGTCACGTGTGTGCATCCTAACCTAACCATCACACATGCCCCCAAATACAAGGGTGTGTTGTTCCCAGTGCTCTGCCACCACCAGGGGCCTATTCCTGCTACCCTGCTGTGACCTCCTTCCCCCGAGAGGGCAGAGACAGAGCCCTGAGATTCTTTGTGTTCCTGGCTTGGTACTAAGAGGTTATTGTGGATGCTGGAGAGAAAGAAAGGAGAGAAGTAGGAAGATTAGCTGACTAAACACCTGCTTCCCAGGCTTGTTATAAAAACAAAATATTTGTGAAAATGTTTTACACTGTGTTTTATACACAGTTTGCCCATAATAAATGTGAGCTGAATTTGAATGTGACTAACTCTCTAGAAATGCTCATCAGGAAGGGAAAAATGTTGTTTCTCTGCATCTTTAAAAAAGTCCCAGCCCTCATGGAAACCGGGCATTCCTTGTCCTGATGCATCTTGGCGTTGCTGAGGGGTCTGGTGTGAGCCCTTCCTTTGTCCCTGGGCCTCTGAACCAAGAAGGCAGAGCCTGGCACCTTCTTTCCCCTCACACCTCCCTCAGGAGCACAAGCGCCGTGTTCGCCCGTCCAAGAACACATGCCTACCCGTCTTCCCAAGCCCTCAGCTATCTGTCTCACTTGTACCCCTTAGACAGCTTCAGTTGTAACTAATGCCTCCTTCCCGTTTTGAAAGACAAATTGTTACAAAGCTCTCTAAGAGCTAATATAAAAAAACGCTGTTCTTTTCTTTTTAAGTGAGGTGCTAGCACTTACATTGCGATAAACTGTAAAATGTTCCATGTACCCTTTCCTCCTCACTCTGCTCCATCTTGTCTCTGGAGCTTCCTCGATGCATACCTGTCTATTATGCAGATTGCCGTGGGCATGGTAATGACAGATGCAAATAGAAAAATTGCTGGATTCTCAGAGCTTTTATAGCCAAACTTCAAAAAGGCAACAATCGAACAAACAAGGCAAACAGACAAAAACTCACAGGCACAGACAACCATGTGGTGGTTACCAGAGGGAGGGCGGGTGGGAGGCAAATAAAAGGTACAGGGGAAGAAGATTTGACTTTGGGTGGCGGGCACAACGCAATATACAGATGATGTGTAGTAGGATTTTACACTCGAAATCTACATAATGTTATTAACCACTGTCACCCCGACATTTGTGAGAAAACAACAACGAAGAACTACTGCTTTAAAGATGGTAGGGAATGTGGGTACTCGGGGAGCAGGTGAGGATGAAGAGAAGACAATCTGGGGGGCGAAGATGGGTGGGGAGCGGCCTCAGACATGGTGCACCGTAGCTGCACGACTGCACATCCCAGGGTGGGCCTTCCAAAGGAAAAGGAGGAAGCACCTCACAGGCCAAACTGTTCTGAGAGGTGGGAGCACAGGAGGTTCTCCTCTGGGGTCACCCTAACATAGCAGACGTTGGCACCAGATTGTATACATGCATTTGAGAAGCTGGGGCACAGGGAAGAGAAAGGAATCCCCCCTTCCACATTTCAGCGGCGTGCTAGCAGCTTAGCGGTACGTGAACCGTAACTGCAGTCAGGATTGGCTTCTGGAATTCATTAAGACGAAGCACATGTGGGTTACAAATTGTCTGGAGAGGCACAGCTTTGAATGTCTAAAATCCTCAGTGTTCCATATCAGGCTCTCCTGACCCTGACCTCTGTCTGTCTCCTCTCGGCTCCCCTCACTGCTCTGAAATCTGAACTCTAAGCTCCAAAGCCCCTAAGCTTTATTCAGGCCTTTATTACTAGATTTTCATGGCTCTCTCTCCTATGCTCAAATCTCTCTCCTTCTTTGAAGAGTCAAAAACAACAACCCAGAGCGAGAGAGAGATTTTATTTTATTCATGCATAACCTTAATAAAAGCATTTTTAAAGATATCAAAACTGTAAAGATCTAGGTTCTACCGTGATTTTTTGTACCTGTTAGGGATGAACTTTTTAAAATCAGTCAACTATTTTTTAGAGCAGTTTTGGGTTCACAGCAAAAATCAGAGGAAAGCACAGAAACTCCTTATACACCCCTGTGCCACAAACGCACAACCTTCCCCAGCATCGACAGGCACCAGAACGGCACATTCGTGCAGGAACACACAGTGACAGGTTGTCACCCAAAGTCTGTAGTTTACAACAGGGTTCACTCGCGGTGGCGCTCATGCTTTGGGTTTTAATAAAGGCACAATGACACACAGCATTTAGAGGGGTTTTAGCGCCCTAAACGTCTGTGCTCTGCTTATCCCTCCCTCCCTCCCTCCCCCTTAACCTCTGATTGTTTTACTGTCTCGGTGGTTTTGCCTTTCCAGGACATCCCATAGTTGGGAACATACAGCAGGTAGCCTTTTCAGGTTGCTTTCTTTCACTCAGCAATACACATTTAAAGGTTCCTCCATGTCTTTTCATGGCTTAATAGTTCATTGCTATTGCCTGGAAGCACCACGGCTTAGTTATTCACTCACCTACTGAAGGACGTCTTAGTTGCTTTACAATTTTGGCAATTATGACTAAAACTGCCACGAACATCTGTGTGCAGATTTGTGTGTAGACACGAGTTTTCAGCCCACCTGGGTAAATACCCAGAAGTGTAGTTGCTGAATCATATGGTACAGATATGTTTACTTCTGTAAGAAGCTGCAGAATTGTCTTCCAAAGCGGCTGCATCGTTTCTGCGTCCCTGCCAGCAGGGAAAGAGAGGTCCTGCTGCCCCACATCCTCAGCAGCATTTCCTGCTGTTTACTTTGGGTTTTGACTTTTCTACTAGGTTTGTAGTGGTATCTCACTGTTGTGAGCTATCTGTTCAGATCTTTTGCCGATTTAAAATAGAATTGTTTGCTTTCTTAATGCTGAATTTTAATGATAATTGTCTTCTACTGCCTGCTGAAAGATAAGAACATTTTCTAATTCCAGGGTCTCCAAAATTAATAGACACAAAATTAAAGCTCACATTTGGACTAACACATGGAACTTTAATCTGAAAGCAAATGGAGATGGGTGTGTGTGTGTGTGTGTGTGTGTGTGTGTGTGTGTGTGTGTGTGTGTGTGTGTGTGGGCATATTAAGTGACTACCTTCCAGACAACAGAGGTGTGAACTCAGCTCTAGAAGACTCTGGCAAAGCAGAGGATGCAGCAAATGAAAGAACAGCCTGTCTAAAGTAGGAGTGAGTAGTCTCTGTGAAATCTACACTTCCACCCCTACCCCCTGATTCATTTCAGTTTCTGTAACCTTGTGGTCCTGCTGGGAGCTTTATGATAAATTCAATCCTCTCGGGTTTTCCAGACTCGGAATCTCATAGTTGCGTCCTCTCTCATTCCAGACAGAAATGGAAAGTTAATCAGTGAATTATTAATTTTACTAATAACATAAAATCAAGAAAACTCTTTCTAGGCTAAGGAGAAACTACCATCTAATTAAAAGAGCAATTGCTGCTACCATCTTAAGAGAAACGGGGGCGGTCATTTATTAGGAGGAACATTACTGCTTTAGTAAAGGCTGAAATGAAATCACTGGAATACAATGTCCTCCTGAAATTGTTTTTATCTTAAAGAAACACAACCATCTAGTTCCACTGAATTTCACTTTTCCTGGAAAAGCTTAGAGTAGACGTGGTATTAACGTAAAAAGCAGTGATGCGAGAACAAGAAGAAAATAATACTGAAATTTATATTTCCTCTGTGCTCTCCTCACCATCCAGTACAGAGGAATTATGGAATCAGGGCTCCCTGTTTGAATCTTTTGAAAAACATTATCACTGACAACTGAGAAACCAAGATAATGTCATCATTTTTAGACCTTCTAAGTTCTTTTGCTTCCAATTTGTAGAAACTGACTTCAAATATCTCAAATCAAGTAAGTGCGATATTTGAGGAAAATATTTGGCGATTTCTTGAAAGCCAAGGACAGCTAAAGGTCTAAAAGCACAGACTGGAGAGTCATTCAGAAGTGTGGCTGTAATCTACCTGCACCTTTCTCTCATCTTCTTCCCAGGCACTGGGATGAACATAACTTCCTGAGAACTCCAAGACATCTATTTCCCCTATTCAAGCAAACAAGCCAGAAGGAGACATATCTCAATCCAAACGCCAAATACCTAGGAAAATCTAACTGATCCACTGCAAGTCAGGGGTGTGTGTACCCTGGTGTGCTCAGTCGGTTATGGCCATGGGGAGGGGATGGGATCGCACCATAGCCACGTGGCTTCTAGGGCTCACCCCCAGAAGTGGCACTGGCAGCTGTCAGAGGAACAAGACCACTACGGGCTGAGCACACACTCACAAGTCTACCTCGGGCTTTGCCCTGGGACAGTATTTCTCTCTGCAGAAGTCTCTACCCTAGTCAAGAGTCACTCTGACACTACAGGGACCCAATGGTGCGCGGAATGCAGACTAATCCAACAGCTCTCCATGGTAACCAGTTTATCACCCATCTCCACATATTTATTGTGGTTCTTTGATTTCTCTTTCGTTGCTTTTTCTTATTTTTTTTTCCTCGAGAAGCAGATGTGCCCTCTGACAATAGGTTTGATATAGTATTGTCTTTGGTTTATCTCCAGATGTGGCCAATTTAACGGCTCAGTCATAGGATGGCAAATAAATGCTTTTCAGGGAGAAGGCAAATGATGACATTTAAGCCTTAATTGCTGCTTATAATAATACCCTTTTTAATGTTTGATTCAAAGAAATTGATACTCATTTTTTTTAAGTTTAACTTAAGAGAGTTGAGTAAAAAATACAATAATTCACTTCTATAGCATTTCTTGAAACTAAAAGAAATGTAATTTGCACAACCATTTTTATATTCATGAAGCATGACTAATATGTCTTTAGTTCTATCATAGCTTATATCTCATCTTCCACATACTTACTGATGTAAAAAATTTATTTCTTTTTGTAACATGCAATCCTGCAAACATCTGTCATCCTGTGCACCCCCACACCTATGTAACAATAGGGTCTGGTACCTGGGAAGCAGGAGCTTAGCATTTTTTCTCTCTGCCAGCCTGGTGCCTGAAATCCTGCCCTCGAAATGCAAATTATTTTTATTTAAAGGATGTGCTTTCAAGAGCCTCCTAAATATCACTGGAAGGGTCATTCCATTAATTCATTAGCCAAGTAATGCAATGTAGTTGAATATATGGTGAAAATGCCCAAGTCCACGCTAATAGTCCTGCTCAAGGGGAAAATGGGACACCTGAACAGGTGATGAATTTCCTATTGTAGGAGGCTTCCGAGCAGAGGCTACACACCACCTGGAAGAGCCGTTAAAGGTAACTATTTGGGCACTGAATGAAATACCGTGTTAAGTGTGGTGATTGCTGGTATTACTCCCACACATGAAACTCCACTAGTTTGCCTCTCTGTTCATGCATCCACCCTGTATTCAGTGTCTGCTACTATTATGAGCTCTGACCAATCAGTTGTAAACAGGAGACAGAGCTAAAGAGATGATAATCAAAGCTCTATGATTAGCCATTGGTATTATAGCATGAAGTAGTTTATGAAAAATTTAGGCATGTAACTGCTCAAACAGTTACAGATAATTATATGGTGGGAAGACTGCTAAATTTGGTCCAGCAGATGCCTAACTACATCATAGGGATGGGGGTCCTAGGATAGAATAGTGGAAATGTACCAGAGGTGCCTAGAGAATGATGCCAGAGAGGTGCTTCTAGAATCACAGGGTCATGAACAGCCCTGACCCATGTTCAAATCCCCTCTGAACCTCATCTCTCCTCGCTTTGAAAAACTAATCCCCAGTGACAACTACCTTATCCCCCCTTGAAGCAGCCCCACTTTGATTATATTCTAGACCTAACTATTAATAGCACTAGCACATCTAGCAATTATTGACTGTGTACCTTGTGTCAAACATTGTCTTATTAATTTGCATGTGTTATTTCACTTTAATCTGTACAAGTGCCCTCTGAGGTAGAGTCTAATATTATTCCCACTTTATAGATGAGACCACTGAGGCTGAGGGCAGTGAGGTCATATAGCAGGATAACAGTAAGTGGCCAAGCTGGGACTCTAACTCAGGCCAATCTAATACCACAATCCTTTCTCTGTGATTTAAAAAAAAAACATGGGGCTAAAGTTAATTTCTCTGGAGCCTCAACCAGTGAACATGATTCTATTTTCTGGATTTTCATAAAAGGTATTCTGATCATATACTTGACACCAAAGACACGTTGTCAAGACTACGGTGGTCTTCTCTTCTGATTCAATGTCACAGTTTCCTTTATTCTGTATTCACAGGCTGTGCCTGACAATTGTCACCCCTGCCTGGTCTCATGTGCCTCAGCCCATTAGGATTCAGTGGCACTCTCCTCTGACTCCCAAGAAGTGTGCACGAGAACTGAGCTGATGAGCACCAAGTGGAGGGGAACCTCGGTGCCGTCATCGCCACCCGTCAACCACTGTCCACTGCCATCAGCATGAGGGCAACTCACACTCAGATTCAAATTAGAACTTACAAGTGGATTTAAACATACAACGCTCTTGATCTACACAATTTCCTCCTTGGTTCTAGGCACCTTTCATGCAGCTGAAGAACACTTAAAGCTTTTTTGTTTTTTAAATAGGAAATTCCTCCTTCTCGTGAGTTGCATCAGCCTATCTTCCTATAGAGTTCAATCTTTGGTCTCAGTCCTTCCAGAAGATCGCAATGATAGTGAGTAGATGTGCTTGGGCTCCAGCCCAGGTCTGCACCTCTCCAAAGCCCGTGCTCTTAGCCACATTTCAGTAATGTGTCTCATGTCATGTGGGGATGTAGCAGCATGCTCGAATCACTAACAAACATCAACAGAGGCAGGCTGAGCAAACACCACTGTTAGATAGTCTTTGTGTGCTTTTTGTGTTGTGGAGGGCTGGGCACTCATACAGTACTCCCTTTGTCCATCCTCGAGCTCATGAGAGCATTTGAAAAGCCAGTTAGATTCTCTCCACCCCACCTGGCAAATTACATATCCCTGTTGCCAAGAAAGCCGTAAGAATGGAGGTCTGCCATCCCTTAGACACAGCGAAACAAGCCCTCTGGGGAGCAGCACGCTGACGGCCTCCCACTCAGGTGAGAAACACTGAAACCAGAATCTCTGAATAAGATCGAAACTGGATTTTAGATGCTTTTTTAATCTCAGTGCCAGATACTTATTTAATAATTAATTAGTAACCCCTTGGAGTTATGTTTAGCTCTTTTAATACTAATAACTAAGAGTGGCATCTAAAAATTATGTTATCTCTTTAATTTTTATATCTACAGCTCCCTTATTTCTCATAACAAAATAGGTACAAGGGGTATTATTTCCCCTAAATGGCTATGAAGGAATTGAGACACGGGAATAATATTTATAACTTACAAAGAGTCTCATAGTAACAACACTAACAAAATTAGGGTGACTTGCAGCAGGGCAGATATTACTTGAACTGAGAGCAATGACAAAATAATAAAATCTGTATAATTAGGATACGCAGAAGAGTATCACTGTACAAGAAAACTCACATTAATGAGAGCTACTACTATTTTCCTTGATCATTAACTCCAGGCTTATTGGCAGCCAGGAGGAATAAAGGAAAACCTTCACTTAGAAGGTTTTAATAACTCCAGAGGGAACATCATTTAGAGAGGGACAGACAACAAAGCACTGGGCAAGGGAAATGTGAACCATCGAGGTCACAGAACTGATTACATGAAATATATCATTTAAATATAGAACCATAGACTTTCAAAAACGGTAAGGAAATTGAAATCTTCTTGAGTGACCTAATTTTATAAATAGACAGACTTGGGCATACTCATAAAGTTCCCAAGATCACTGAAGGCATGGGATGGATAATGCTTGGACCAGGGGCTCAGCCTCCATCACGCTATGTTATTACTTTGTTTACTTACAGTGAAACTCACACAGTCCCTCCCTGGGAGAGGAAGTAGGAGTCACATGGATCCTGACTCCTAGTCCTGTGCGATGAACGCAAAATATAGAACCGCTGCTAGCTCAGATGAAGAAAAGGCTCAAACGTGTTCCCCTTTTTTTCTCTTTTAAGAAGTCTAAGTTTAGAGAGCTTTCTTTAAGTATGTCTTGGTCGACAAGTAGAAATGAATAAAAAATTATAGGGTGCAAAGTCTCTGCAATTCGCAAGGAAAAATATGACAAAGAAATGAGAACAAAAAAATTGGTGT
Organism: Macrotus californicus; assembly: GCA_007922815.1. Lineage (NCBI taxonomy): Eukaryota > Metazoa > Chordata > Mammalia > Chiroptera > Phyllostomidae > Macrotus > Macrotus californicus. The sequence continues at coordinate 48,013 of VMDR010004765.1, forward strand.
ATACCAATTATAATCACAGAAACAGAAGCAATAGCACTCATTGCCAAAACCAATGATAAGTGGATTCTGAGTATGTGCCAGGCACTGTATTAGGTATTTTAATAATTATCCAATGTAATCTTCACAAAATTTTTCTAATGTAGGATCTCTATTTTATAGATTTAAAAAAACAAAGAGATTATAAACATTTTATAGATAAGGAAGCTGAGGCAGAGGTTACATACATTTTCTAGAGATAAATAACTTAGGGATGAAACTAGAACTTGAGCAAAGGTCTGCCTGACTCAGAACCCCCACCTTTCTTGCTTCACTGTGGCATGACAAGAATCTAATTAACAGGAGAGATGGAGTCTACCTGTGGGGGGTGAGGTTGAGTGGGGTCGGGAGCAGCAGGAAGAGTCTATGAGGAAGAGAATTCCTAAGAAACCATACCAGGATCCTTGGCTTTATGCCCTAAGTCCACAAATGGATATTTGTTTTTTTTTTTCTATTTTTTGTTTTGGGATTATTTTTTAGCTTTCCACTTTTGCTTTTAGTTTTTACTTTTCCTCATATAGAAACTAAATGTCTGTTTCCAGTAATGAAATGAATGCTGCACCATGAGGAAGCACCTCTTCGTGCAAGGGAAAGAGTTCTGACGTCACAAACCATACATCCAGAGCAGCAAGACTGCTGCTCAGAGAGCTCCGTGTTGCCGCGGGTTCGAGGCCCGCCCACCCCACACCTCCTCTTCCCCACTGCAGTCAGGGCCCGTGCGTGAATTCCAACCACCAAGAAAGGACGCTGCTTCCTTATGTCTGTCCTACCTATGTATGTGCCTTCTGCATATTTTGCATAATTACAAAACAAGATTGTTTTTAATTTCCAAAATCAAGAGCAAAAGTTGACGAATGAATTCCTGTGTGCATCAAGTGTGCACAGTCACACAGACAGGAATGACTTCAGGTGACTTTTGTAAAAAGCACAGTGATTTGGCAACACATCCTTTTGAGATATATTTTAAGAACAAAGGAAACTGCAAAGATGTCTCAGCAGCTTTCAATTATCATCCTGTTAGTGAACATACTATGGCAATGTAACTCTGGTCCAATTACAAATGAATTATAGGACAGAGCAAAGAATGTCATCAAGAACCAAGAATTTCACCGTAAGAGATGAAGTATAAATATACAATCAAAGAAGTTCAAGTCCTGTGATTCTAAATTTGAACCGGAAATAATAGTTTATAGTCAAGAAATGTTCTCTTTCCTTCTTTGACCAATGCTCACTTCCTAGCTCTGTCTACAGAAAAGACCTGCCAGTGACAGATCGATCCAGAAGCGGTGAGTGCCGCTCTGGCCGCTCTGTTGTCTCCAGCAGAATTTCTTAACTGAAAGGGACCAGGGCGTTTCCTGAGAGAAGGCTGATTCGAGGTTTGAGATGACAAATGCTCAAGAAGACCCTAGAATTTCTTGTCATATCAGAAATCAAAGAAGCTTATCAATGACTATAAAAGTCACGTCAAAAAGACTCAGAAGCCAATTTGAACAGGCCCAACTAGGAGTACTATGGGACATTACTCATAAGAATAATATCTAAAAATTAATTATAAAAATATCAGTCTAGGCAAAAATCAGTTTTATTAGAAAATATGAAATATATAACTCCTAAAAATTAAATTGGAAAACAGCATTTTCCCAGATTTTTCAATTTGAGTTTTGAATAGGTAATATATTCACAAGATTCAGCAAAATGTAAGCATGAAGAGTCATAGAGGTAAAGCCCTCCTTCCGTCCTTACTCCTTATCTCCCGGCCCCACCTGCCTCATCCCCTGTGGAGCCACTCCGTGGAGTCTCGCGCATCCTTCCACGGTTTCTCTAGGTGTACACAAGCACATTTCAATACAGATTTATATCCCCTTGAATAAAATAGCATGAAATCACAAAAAAGAGTGGTAATTGCAAAAGCTTTAAACATATCTAATACATTTATAAACACATCTAATAGAGAGAGGTATAAGGGAACTAAATGGTAATGGAGAAAATACAATAAAGATTAAATAAATTTAAAAAAACATGTCTTATAATGTATAAGTTCATAATAAAACCAGACAACAGCATGCAAGAAAAATATATGGTCAGCTTTAGAGTATGATAAAAAAAATAACAACAAAACAGAGTTTAACAGTTTAAAAACTGGTAAGTAACATTTACCTCGCCTTTCCTATACGAACAGCAACTTCAGAGAGTCAACAAGTGGAAGTTTCCAGCCGACCATTATCAATGTGAGGCGCACCGGAAACAAACACAGTCACTATTTTTTTCTGTTTGTAAAGTCCCTATTATGTGTCACCTCAGGGATCTATACATTCCACTTATGAAGATTCTTGCCCCCAAAATACCGATCTCATTCTCAAATCACAGAAAATACAGGTGAGAGAAAAATGTGAAGTCATAAAATCAGGAGATTATAGGAAACTTTATAAAAACCCAAATTGTTTCTTCAACAAATAAATTAGAAAAAACGTAAGAGATGACATGATGGGGAAGCTGTTGATTGAGAAACTTAAAAGACGTAGCAGTCAATTACAGTGTACAGACCCTAGATTTACGTTTTGAACAGTTTGTGAAAGACAGAAGAGAGAGAGACACAGGGACAGCTTTGGGGACAGTCAACTGAGAAAAGTTGAATAGTTTAGTAATTATTGTTTATACAGAGTCTATTTAGATGTGCTAATGATATTGTAGTTGTTACATTTTTTTGAAGAGTGGATTTTTTAGAGATATTTGCAGGCATATTTTATAGATGAGAGGACATGATAGTATTTGGTTAAAAATTACTCAATATGGGGGTATACATATAAAACAAGATTGGCCATGAGTTGTCTCATAAAAATAATTTGAGAATTTTTCTACCTTTTTCCATTGTCTGAAATAAGCACTGAGGTGATGTGACCTTTACATCTTTGACACACTTCCCCCGTGAAGCACCTGGGTCTGGTGGTGTGTGCGTGCGTGTGAGGAACAGGAGTGTGCAGTTTTAAGTAAACACATTTTGAGGCTGCACGTGACTTTGCTTTGGTCCCGCTCCTTCCCAGCAGAATGACTTTACGTCTGTAGTTACTGAAGCTCACCTAGCCTCAGTTCAACAGCCAAATGAAGATACTAATGCCTAAACCCCAGGACAGTTGCCAGGATTTTAGGTTCTTATAACTGCTGTGTTCCTTCCATCATCTAGGGCATTGGTACAGTGGTGTTTCTTCTGTCTAGACTTCTCTTTCTCTCCTTTGCTGAGTTAATGCACAATGAGCCTTCCTATGTCAATGTCCATTATTACTTCTTAAGGAAATTCATTCCTTTTTTGTTTTCCTGGCCAGGTCAAACTCCTTTATTGCATGTTCCTATAAAACCATACACTTCTCCTTTGTAGCTCTTATCACAACTTCAAGTTCATATGTGTTAGTTGATATTTGATTCAAATTCCTTTTAGACTCTGAACTCCATGATGTCAAGGGAAGTGTCTATCTGGCAGTTCACATGGCATATATTCAGCAAATAGTAGTTGATTAGGTCAACAGATGAATCAATAGGCAAATGAATAAAGCGCTGAGCACAGTAACTACCCAGAGCCAGCTTAATAAATGCTGGTTGTTACTGGTACCTTCATTGTTATTGTTTTTCTGATATTAGACTTCTGTAGTAGCTAAGAAAGGGAAAGGCTGTCAAGAAAAATAGAGGGTGTTAAATGTAGGGCATCGAATATAAGGCGATGAGACTCAGAGTGGTTCTCCAAGCTCAGTAGGAGCCAAGAAGTTTAAATGGTAACTGAATAAAAATCCTATTGTTCAACCTGTTCAACATGGAGCTGTGGCTTAGAGGGTCACTAGCCCGAGGCACAGATATACTGGGCAGGTTAGGTAGAATGGGGCTGGGAAAGGCAGGGGGTATATTCTCTGCCTGCCCTGGGAAGCGTGGTTTCCTCTAAATTCGCAATGAGCGTGTAGAGTTGATTCTAAATGTGTTGAAGTGCGTGGATGTAGAGCAATGACATTCATCAGAAAATGCTGATCACAAAAGAACAAAAGTTCAGGCTTTTGATTTTAAAAGTTTTGTGAAATAAATGGATTGATCCAGTTTCATTAGGACTATTATTTCCCCAAACTTCACCCCCTGCTTTGAGATATATATGGAGGAAATAAACTAACAAACATAATTTTTGTAAACTGCTGAGAACAGAACTAAAATATACCCCCATTCCATCTGCTAAAAGTTTGTTTTAATTTGGCAAGTTGGGAATGGTTTGTAAATATTTTATAAAACATCTCAGGCAGTGTTCTTAAATTTTGCAGGTTACAGTTCTCTTTGAGATTCCAAAGATAAAGAAAGATACTTCTCAGAAAAATTCCAATCCCAACACACGCACTTTAGGTTTTCTGTGGAGTCCCTGGAGCTCACACAGTGGTCGCAGGGCAGGGAGAGCTTCGGCCCTGAGCATGTGTCCTGTAGGTTAGACCCAGCTTTCCATAATGTGATGGCTCTCATGCCTGTCAGGTCTGCTGCTAATGGTCAATGTTCATTGGAAACAGAAACACAGGAAAAATACCTGAACATCCTGCTGAATTAATAATTGCGTCATTTGGCTTAAATGGATTATTTTAATTCCTTGCAACAATAAAAGTACTCTGTATCTATATGTATTAACACAAGTTTTAAAACCATTTAGGTGAAACAGCATATGATTTGATTATGGTTTAATGTCTATATATAATAAAACACAAAACAAAAAGTATAATTTTATGGACATATAAATGTGTAGCAGGAAAATAATAAAACCTTCACAGAAAATGCAAACACTCAAATTCATAATAAGGTTTACTTCTGGTCAGAGAGGAAGGGAATTGAATACAAGTAGAAAATAGGGGATTTTAACTGCAATGTTTTTTTTTTTCATAAAAAAGAGAGAGAACTGGGACAGATATGAAATTAAAACTTGATAATCATGGGCTGGTAGGTCCAAAGTGGTTCGTTCTGTTATTATTCCTCCTTGTCTATAAAGGTTTAAACAATAAAAATGACACAGAGCCTAGCTCACGGGGATGTCATTAAAAACCAATGAATGGGTAAGTGAAAGTGCTTTGGATAATGCAAATGATATACAAAATTTAGACAAGTGTTTCCCCCACCTAAATTCCACTCATTAAGTTTAACCCAACAGATATCATTGCGCAGGGTTAATATCCCCATTAGACCCAAGGACCAAATGAATGTAGGCTAATAGAGTCTATGAGGCCTTACTATTCAACTTGCTCAATAGACTCCAAAGTGTTCTCAGACTCTTAGGGAGATATATAAATTGCAGTAAAAAAAAATGTTTAATTTGTTAGATCCCTGGGCACTCATGATGATGCTTCAGCCAGAAGAGCATCTCCTCTTATTGTACAGATTTTGTCAAATATTTGGTTGGCAATACTGATCCACTGTTTAAAATGCACTGAATAGTGCTGATCTAGTTTTATCGCTTTTCTAGGACTCAAGTACTATGATGAAAACTTGTTGCGTTTGCTGTTAACCCTTCATTTCTCCTCATGCCACCAGAGCCCACATTTTATTTTGGGTTAACACCCATCACACATTGGATACTGTCTGCTGAGATAGTGAAGACACTTCTGGGCAGGAGGGGATGCTTATCCAGACATGGGAATCGAGCCATGTTGAAGGTCATGGGATGCAAACTTCTTCAACTCTGAGCCAACCCTGAGAGTTCTACATGAGCACTTGGCAGAGAGGGGTGCTTATTTCCACTAACCTCGAAACTGACTGTGTCACATGTAAATCTGAATGTTCCAGAAGCCATCTTGCCAGCATGAGGGACCAAGACTCGCTTGAGACAATGAGGCTAACAAATGGAAGCTCCACAGGAGACAAGAGAGTCAAGAACTGGAAAGACATTAGGTCCTAATGTCTCGATCCCTGGATCCAGCTGGGACTGGATTATTCAGCCACTTGAAACAATAAATTGCCTCTTTGCTTTACATAGTCTCTTCATTTGTTGTTGCTGTTTTCACTTGAAATTAAAAACTATTGCAATCAAGTGATTCTCAATGCTGCCTTACCCCCATTTTACCCCAAGTGATGGGGGAACTTAGTGTCATATGTGAATCCCACCTGTTGGCTGGCTTTAGAAAGTTATTTACATTTAGCTAAAATTCATCCCCTCTACTTTATGCCCATTGCTCCTGTTCTTTCATTTGGAGTCAGATGAGATATGCCTCATTGTTCATGTAGGCCTATGGATATTTGGATATAACACTATTCTTTCTTCCTTACCCATCTCTTCTGCCTATCCCCTTCCCAGAGTTCCTTACACACTGAAACTTTAAGCCTACCTTATCTATAAAATATTTTTAATAGGGCATCTTAAAATGACTATTTTTATTATGTTGCAGAATTGCTGGAATTAAGATTCAATTATCTTTAGGTGTCTACACAAAAGTTGAAATTTTTCCCTTTTTCTAACTTCTCAATCTGCTTATAAAATGTAAGCAATTGAATGGGGAATGATTAATACATTCCATTTATACAGAATAGTGCAAGCCCACTTATCACAAAGCAACATGGAAACAGCTGCTAAACCTACTCAGTTCATTTTTCATGGAATGAGAACAGCTGCTGAGTGTTTCATAAATTTCTAGGGCAAGACATAAAGAAATTGCAATGGAAACTCTTTCAAAGCAGGAAGTACATGTTCCCAAATCCTTGAAAAACAGTCTCAGAGAGTGGTAAAATCAGGCAAGAACTTAGAAGTTAGCACATGAGTTCCAGTGAAGAGACTGTGCCAGAGTCAGAAAGATCTCAGATCTGAAGATCTTTGCATTCTGTTTCGATGCTAATTTCACACCACAACATATGATCAATTATCAGATAAATCATTCAGATATCAACTGCACTGAATCTGAAGGAAAGAGATAACAATAACATGTGTTCTGGGAAAATCAGAAATGGAACTGATAGGCAATTTGTGAGCTTGGCCAATGGCTGAGTTTAGCCTAATCTAAACAGTAATCTACGTAAAATGAGATTGTATGGACTAAGGGGAATTCTGAGTCGAGTTGCTCAAGCATTCACGCAGACATGGATTTGTCAAACACTCCTGAGAACCAGAGACAAGACACTGTGGTAAATATGTCATAAATGTTTCGGGGGCAGAAGGTGTGAAGGTGGGAAGGAACAAACTCTGAGGAAGTTCCTAAGATGTAAATATATTTTCCACGTTAACTAACAATAAGTGTAGTATTACATTTGCCCCATCCTCTCTACTACAATCATGGGGAACCCTCTCTGTCCCGAAAACATAGTAGAATACACTGGCCTCAGGTGTTTGCTAAATACATGTTTGGATGAAAAGTTGAGAATCTTAAGGTATGACAGTAAATGCTGCCTCTCCTCTCTCTTTTTTTCCAAATACTACCCTTTTTTAAAAACTATCCCAGTTCTCTTCTCGTCTACAAAGCGTTCTTTGAAGTCTCTTCCACTGACATTGACCTTTCTATGAGCCCTTGTAACATGTATTACTGGCATATTTTCTTTGATGCTCAAAGCATTTGCTGCCTAATGCAGTTATTTAACTGCTTTCTATGTTAGGGCTTATTTCCCCAGAGAGACTGAGCATCTGGGAAATAAATGCCTTACTTTTTCTTTCTTTCTTTCTTTTTTTTAGTTCACAGAACAGCATGATTTAAGTGATCCACATATCCAAAGGAAAAAATGAGGGAGTGCTACTTCCCTTTGCTTCTCAATGGCCAATCAAGTCTATGCTAGAAACCTTTGCCTACTATCCATCTAAACTCAGTCGTGACTCAGTTACTAGAAGATGGACGATAGGGCAGGGGCCAATTTTTATTTCGGTTCTGCCACAGTTTCCCTAGATGAGGAAAGCCCCTTACTTCATTTACCACATCTACTACTACCCCGGGAGATGCGTGGAGAAGAATGAAATTTGGTGATCAGAAATAATTAGAATCAAATTGGTCAAAAATGGTATAATATTGTCTGGTACTGAAGCACAACATATTCTGGAGGAGTCAAGTCTAAACTAATGGAGCGGCCACAGAAAGCGACAGCCAGCTTGTCAAACTGTCGTACCTGAACATGTAAGACACTCCAGTTGTGCAGGGAACGTGAGAGGTTTTCAGTATTGCAATGGAAGTGTGGGGTCCATGCTTGGAGGAGCAGTGAGAACTCAGCCAACTGCAGAAGTGCTGGCTGGGGCAGTTGAGGAGGAAAAAGAGGACTAAACTGTAACGACCGCTAATAGAACCTTAGTAGGCAGGCAACTGGTAAGTTTTGGATGTGTAAATGTCAAATACACATCTCTCTCTGTGTACGTACACACACATACATACATACATACATATATATATAGTTTTTTAATGATGTCATATGACTTTTACCCATTAAAGAAGGGGGACTTATGTGTTTGGTCACTTAGGTCCCAATGGAAGATCTGCTTTGCAGGTAAGTGACCTACCTGGTAAATCTCCTCTCAGGCAGAGGCAACTTTTAAAAAGACATCAGCCCAGATTAATGCTTGTCAAGTACCCTCAAAGGAGCCACCATTATGGGGAATTTTTATCTCTTTTTGGTCTCGTTCACCTCTGACATAGTTAACACGTTAACTGAAATGGAGTGAGAGAGAACAATACAATGGGGTCTTCTTAAAATTCGTTCAGAGCTGGAGCATATCCAGAGGAAGGCTAATTCAGTTATTAAATGGCAACATGTATTTGTTCTGACTAAGTAGCTAGATCTTATGGAAGTGGCAGGTCTTTGCAGACTCGCACCTGCTAAAAAGAACATCCCTGTTTATAAGGAGAAACGTATTTCAATCTCTCAGGAAGGGGAGTTAAGACTGCAATTTATCTGACATCCTGCAACAAGCAAAATCATCACCAGCCTTCTCTCCAATTCCAAATGCCCTATGTTCTTTCCTGCCTCTTAGCCTTTGTACACATTAATAGTTACTCAAAATTGCTTTCCCTTCAAGCTGGATGACTATAGACATTATGACTCAAATCAGA
>VMDR010004766.1:0-57063 GCA_007922815.1 Macrotus californicus
CAAATGCAGATTCCTCCTTCAAATATTTAAATAGACTCACATGGATGGATCACTAGATAGTAGTATTATACCACTATTAAATTTTCTGCATTTGATAATTATGTAGTGATTATGTGAAAGAACGTTTGGTTCTTAAGAGATACATGCTGAAGCACTTAGGGATAAAGGGTTATGATGTTTGAAACTCTCTGAAACAGTTCAGCAAGAAAATAATCATAATGAATATACATAAACTGAAAGAGAAAAAATGTGGCAAAAAGTCGACAATTGGTGAGGCTAGGTGAAAGCCATATTCACGTTCTTTGTATCATTTTGGCAACTTTTTGGTACGTTTGACATTTTTCAAAGTAAAAAGTTGAAAACACAAATGAGACTCACAGAAACTGACATGGAATTTGCCATTTTGAATCCTTCTCTTGTTTACGGTTTTTTGTTCAATGCTAACATTTTCTTTATGTCCTTTGCTCAATGATTACATTTTGTATAAGAGGAAATCTCTTGGAAGGAGATGAGGACAGTGAGAAAACCAGGAGAAATACCATACTGAGGGGCAGAAAAACGAAGTGGGAGAGACAAAGAAAGTGGGAGTGACATAGAAGAGAGGGCTACTGGAGGGAGAAGGCCCACCTCAGGGCAGCTCTGAGCCAGAACTGCATCAGGAGCCACCAGAGGAGATGCCCTCCGGCTGGGAGGAATGCCTAGCAGAAGTTTGGGGGCAGAGGTCTTACCTGCAGGGAAGGGAGGATGCAAAAATACCACTCTCTTCTTGCAAAAACAGAGGTGCACTGGGCAACCCAGTTGCTAATGGCAGCATGTACTTTCTTCCACACAGAAGAGAATTCAGCCATAAGGCAACCTAGAGGCCAGACCGAGGGTTGTGCCATAGTGCCGGCTGCAATCAAGGCGGTGTGCGGTATGCCCCCACACCCCTCTCTGGCATGAGAACTCATCAGAGCCTATTAGCATGGAAGGGGTTGGGCCAGCAGGGAGGGTCTTTAAACTTTTGATATGTCTCTACCTTTGTGGCTGGGGAATGTTGTGAAAGTTTTGACTGTGAACTTAAAAAATTACAAAATAGCAAATAATTTCTCTTCCTTAGAATATGTATATAGTTTTTAACTCATCCTGTGAACAGCAGAAAATGACAGTTGTGAAAGAGGTCACTATGATTCACTACCTTCAGTTGCTCACCATTATAATTGTTTAGCCTAAGTTAGAAGCTGAGCTGTGCCCAGAAAAAGGTGTTTGTAATAGTGAGTAGCCATCAGACCAGAAAGAGGCACAGCTGTAAACCCCTGGGGGAAGAAAAGGACGGGGACAGACAGGCAGTACACAGGCACGAGGTCTGCTGTGTGTGAGCAACAGCCCCACTCTGGGGCATCCCCATCTACATCATAGAGACACCCAATCGAGTAGCCCCCCAACAAGTCACCCAGTGCAGAGCTCCAGGATCCTCTTTCATCTATGAATTCTCCTCTATTGTCAGCCCATCAGCCTTAGAGCCCAAAAATTTCCATGGACTGATGTAAACAAAGCTGAGTGAGCCAAAGTCTTCTTTTGGTCTTGAAATAAACCAAGGCACAAAGAAGTATGAAGGATCTGCCTGTCTGTTGTATTTGTCATATTCTCCCCATAATTACTTTACTATGTAGTTCAGAGCAATGTTCTTTGTTCCCAAGGAAAGAACGAACCTCAAAAGAGACTTTCAAATTTCACTGTCAAGGTCAAGTAACCACTATTAATTCAACAAAAGCCCTGGGAGTTCATAGACACACAAGCAGAGAAACTCTGGGTCTGTGTTTCCTTTCTACAATTCACCCCGTCCCCATTTTCAGCATCACGATGTGTTTGTTGGACATCTCCTGGTTTTCTGCTCCCCTTGACTTGCCTTTAAAGCTGATCTTCCTTATAGAACTACATTAGGGGGTGGAGGGTAAGATTTCTTCCGGGCCCTCTGCTGTCCTGGAGACGGCCCCAGGCAGACAGGCAGTGGGGGTCAGAGCCAGTGCACTCAGGGGTCAGGCCTGGAGCCCTGTCCTCCATGGCTTGCTGCATGGAGTTCAGGACAGGTGGCACCTTGGGTGAAGTGGTATTTTGCACAGAGCGTTCAGTAGGATGGAGACAGTGGGGTTTCCACATGGGCTCTGAGGGAAATGCCAAATGACTAATACACAAGGTTTAGTCTGAGAACTGAGCATTAAACATTAAAAGTTATATCCTTGGGAAGTCATGTTTGTTCTTTTAAATATGGAAACTCTTCAGCCAAAGGCAGCAAATGAGGTACCTGTTCCTTCACATGATGGGAGGTTTGCTCAGTTCACACTGTGAGGCAAATGTATGTAGAATATTGCCAATTCAAGCTAAAAGACTGCCTCATTAGGGTTATTTGGTATTTTACTTGAAACCTGAATTTCTCACAAAAGTGCAGCAGAGGGGGAAATACAGTCAGGTGCTGAGGTGAGGAGGGACATCATGCCACAGTTCCTGGGCTCAACCATGCTTCCTTCTCTTCTCCCACACTTTGTCCTACTTTGGCTGCATTTCCCTTCATGATCCTATGGACAATTTATTCCCACGGACATCTAGAACCTGTGCCACGGGTGTTCATACTTTGAGACTGGCAGTGTTGAAATGAAACCTACATGTAAGAGAACAACCTAGCAGCAGGCACCATAGTTCCCATCTATTTAAGCATGGAACTTGCAGTCATACGAGAATAATACACAGGAAAGTGGAGACACTGGATTGTTAGGAAAGATCTAGAATATGGCATTTTGTCTAGTAGAACAGCAATTTAGATCATGCCAAAGTTCCGCAAAGGTTTGAAAAAAGAGCATCAAAGACTTACTGTAAGGACGTGCTCATTGCTTATTTCCAGCTCTACAAAGCAACCCTGGCATTTCTGGGGCCAGCCTCAGGCCGCTCTACCCACAGGATGCAGACACATTACACTGAGCCATGTGTGAGAGTTCAAAGTGTAATTTGTCAGCCATCTTTCAGAATAGAATTGGGTGTTTCAACTGTCTTGAAATGGTATCTGGGAAAAGTCAGATGGCATCAGGTAGCATCTGGGAAGAGGCAGATATAAAAGATACAGAACAGTTCATAGGGCAATTTACTTTAACGTTTAAGATATGTTATTTTAGTCACTGTGTGTGCTCCAACTATATAAATAGGGTGCCATTGGGTCAAAGAAGTGAGAAATCAGTTTCTACAGCGTCACTCTACTCCTGCTTCTTCAAGGACATGAGCACAACTATCTATTTCCTGCAATAACTAATTTCATCATTGGGGATTGAAGAGCTGCGATCCACAACTTCTGTAGTTGTGGTCTCTTTCCTCGGGGCTAAAGTCACACCAAATGACAGGAATATGCCACTTCCAACCTGCATTTACTGAATCTGTTTTTTCTGTCCTCTCAGGAATGACAGATGGAAGCCCCTGCTCCACGGTTCTACCTACCTATAGGTGGCAGACAGTCTAGTCTAGCCTGTGTGAGACAGATATCTAGTACCCTACATCAGTCAAAAGAGACCAGCAGAGTGACTCGCGCAGTTTAGCCACATCAGAAACCCCTGGAGGACTTATTAAGCCACAGGTTGCTGGGCCCTGTCCCAGAGTGTGTAATTCAGTAGGTCTAAGGTGGTACTGAAAATGTTCATTTCTAATGAGTTCTCAGGAAATGCTGATGGTGATGATCAGAGGACTGCACTCTGAAGCCACTGGGTAGGTTATGCTGCGTAACAAATGAACCCCAAATCTCAGGTTCATTTTCCTTTTATGTCTCAAGTCTGCCACAGGCCAGCTGCAGCTCTGCTGCAGTGCCTCGTGTATGTGATGGAATAGTCTCTGACTAGAACATTGCCAGTGCCACAGTAGAGGGCAGAGAGGACATGGTAAATTTAGCTCTTAAGCTTTAGCTTACATTTCATTAGCTGAAGTAAGTCATGTGGCTAAATTTGATATCGGTGGCAACTGGAAGGCCTGACATTTTTGTGAATAATTACAGTCTACCACATCCCCCAATATCAGTTATCCCCTTCTTCCATAGTAAATGTGCTCAAGTTTTGACTGGACAAATGGCTGCCCCAAATAAACTCTGGATTTCTCAGATTCTCCTGCAGCTAGGTATTGGCCAATGCCAGTCATAGCCAACGGTATGTAAGCAGAATGTTGTATAGGCATTCTAGAAAACTTCCTGAAATGATAGCACATACTCATGTGTACCCTTTCTCTCTCTCTCTCCCCACCTCCTTCCTCCTCTCCTTCCCTCTCTCCTCTCTCTCTCTCTCTCTCTGTCATTCCTTTCTTTATCCTTTTGCCTACAATGCAGATGCTAACACTTTGGAACATGAGATCAAGGCCATGCCTCCAAAGAGCAAAGATATAAGGTATATGGAACATCATACAAGGCCCACGCCACCAACCCACACTTCGAGATGATAGAAATAAAATTCTGTTTTGTTGGAACTACGGTTATCTTAGGTTTTCTATCACTGACATCTGAATATAATCCTAACTAATGCACCCTCAGAAATGCTTTCTTTTGAAGTCTGCTCACTTCTGTCTACAGCTTCTCATGTTCTTATTCACTGACTAGCTTCTGAACTTATTTCTTTCCTTTGCACTCCTTTTCATCATTCTTAGCAATGCAGCGAAAACGTCTACAGAAAGAGGTCAACTATAGCTTCATTCTTTCTAGGAACACAGACTAAGATGATAGATGTATAGAATTCAATGGTGGGGGAAGTGATAACAAGAAGGCAAAGCTTGTCTAGCTAGAACTTCCAAAATAGTTTTTGTTGAATAGCAACAAAGATAATGTTCCTCTTTATTGCCAAACCCTCCCCTGTGATTCAGGAACATTCTGAATCACAGGGGAGTGTTTATGTGATTTGCATGCCACAGGATACCTCATCTGACCACAAGGAGAAACAACGAGGCATAAGTGTTTAAATATACTGTTAGAGGCCTGTGGTCACCCTGTCTTCACTCTCAATTCCCCATTTCCATCTCTGTGTTCTCTTTGCCAGTTTTTCCCCCACATCTGCCTATTTTGCCATCTTCACAGTAAATGCCTGTTGTCCACATCTCCCCACAGACAGAGGGAGCAGCTGGAGAAGAGGGAAGAGGAAAGTGTCAACAAAAGTCAAAAGGCTGGAAAGGGGAAGAGAGAGGAATCAGATGGGAGAAGACCAGCCCCAGAGTTGAAGGAGCTCTTCCTTGGTTAAAACCAGAGTCATGCATATTCAAGGCCTCCCTAGGATGCAATAAGGAGCTTCAGAAACTAATCCAGAATGTCCCATCAATGCACAAAAATAAGTTAACACTTTAGTTACACCAATGTGGTTTGCAAACTATATACACACATACTTTCAAGAGCATTTCTCTTCTGCTGGAGAGCAATTTGTTGGATGCATAATCTATTGCACTAGTCATTTCATAAAACAGAGTGTCCCAAGTTGACAATGGCTTACTTCTAAAAAAACAAACAACCAAACAAAAACTAGTTTTCTTTGTCAAATAGGTTTGAGAAGCACAGTATACAATGTTCTCTCTCAAAATATCTTATGCAGAAATTCACAATGTACACTGGCATATTTAAGGCTCTGAGAATCACTGGTGAAGACACTCATTTACTTCTTCATATCCAAACTTACTGACCCACAGAATCCTTTCTTTTTTTAAGCATATCAAAGAACTTATGGACTGTGTCTTTGGAACACAGTTTAGGAAACTCTCAAAAGAATAAAACCATTCTGCACTACATGATGCGTTATTTTTTTATAAAAGGAGTTATAGCAACCTGTATTCTTTTGAATATTCATAAAGTATTGACATTTCTCTGGGACCACACAAGAATTAAACAGGACATTGCAGTACTCAGAACCACATGCCAGTGGCATAAAACTTGAATTTTTGGTTTATTCCAGCTGTCTAAAACCCAAAACTGTACTGCGAGAGTACTTACTTTAGAAGTAAAATAAGTCAACTGAAATAAAGAATTAACCATGATTAATAATTAATAATAAAATAACAAATGCCCATCTAAAAATATCTAAATGTGGAGGAGACCATGACAAGGAGGGATGATTTGGATCAAATTGTGCAGAAGGAAAACAAAACACGGTGAGTTTAGAAGGATACACCCTAAGTATGATAGCCTAGGGCTTCAGTGGCTCAATATCCTTTTCTGCCCAGAAATAGCAGGAAGTAGAAAGAACATGGACTTTAGAGTCCACTTATCTTTACAAGGTCCTGCATTTATTGCTATTACAACATTTCCCACAGTGCACTGTAATAATTACTTTTTGGTAGTTTACCTTGTTATACAGTGTGATCCCTAAGGGAAGTGTTATCTCTTGCTGCTCACCCTATCTTCTCTCTGGGCATTCAATAGTCAGCACATAGTAGGCATTCAGTAGTGTTTGTTGAGTGAATATATATAAGGATCCTGGATAAATTTTCTGTAACCACACTGCAGCCTGAACCTTGGTGAGTTAATAGGACTGACAGGGTTTACAATGACACAGATCATGTGACTATGGCTGCAGGACAAGGGAAGAGATAGCAAAGGCTTTCACTAACTGAGTAATGGTGGTTGCCTCTGGAAAGGGGAGCTGGGTTGCTGATAGTCAGAGGTGGGTGGGAGACTTATTCATTTGCAGCCTTTTATTCATTTGGATTTTATCCCATATGGATGTATTTTCATTCAAGAGTTAATAAATAATATTTTAAAGTATCCATGAGTGACTACTGGAGTATGAATTCCCAAATGCCAGTGACTAAAGATTCTCGTTTTTAAATTTCCCACTCTGCTCACTAATCACCAATTAGTATTGGAACAGAACTACCGATTGGTTGAGTGGAATAGGTAATAGGCAAATCTAGTCCAACCACTCTACAGAACACCTCAAATCTGCTTTCCCAGCCTTGAGTCTCACCCAGAACAACATGCTCTGAGCCATGGAAAACTCTTCCCATTCTCTGAGCACCTCACACAGAGATGTGTTTGCACAATCTCTCCCTACAGAAGCCCTCCCCACCCTTAGAGGGTTACTTCTAAACCCTAGTTCTTCCATGAAGTCTTTCCTGAGACCCTCACCAACAATTAGAATTAATCCCCCATTTTTCTGTACAGTAGTCCCCCAATCCACAAGGGATACATTCCAAGATCCCCAGTAGATGTCTGAAACCATGGTTAGTACCATACCCTGTATACACTGTTTTTTTCCTATACAAACATACATACCTATGATAAACTTTAATTTGCAAACAAGGCAGAGATGAACACAATAACTAATACCAAAATAGAAAAATTGTAACAATATACTATCATAAAAGTTATGTGAATGTGGTCTTTCTATCAAAATAATCTTATTGTACTGTACTCACCGCTCTTCTTGAGATGATGTGAGATGACAATGCCAAGGGGCGAGAAGAGTGACGTGGAGCGAGGAGATGGAGCAAGGAGATTGATGGAGCGAGGAGAGTGACGTGGGCATTGTGGTGCAGCGTCCAGCCACGAGAAGGGTTACTCGAACACAGGCAGTGCTGCAATGCCCCTCAGTCCCTCTGATAACCAAGATGGCTGCTAAGTGACTAAATGAGTAGGGAGTCAGCTGAAAGGGATGATTCACCTCCCCGTGGGCTGGCCAGGTATCGCGAGATTTCATCACACTGTTCAGATGGCAGCCAATTTACAAGTTATGAATTGTTTATTTCTGGAATTTTCCATTTAATATTTTCAGGCCACGGTTTGACCACAAGTAACTAATACCACAGATAAGGGGGGACTACTGTACCGCACTACAAATTGGCACCTTATTTGCTGTGCTTAATTAATCCATAACTTACCACAGAGCTCTGGCTACATACAGAGGCTCTAGAACTATGGGACAGTGGCCGTATGCACACACAGGCCATGGAGCCAGACTTCACAGGTTCAAACCTGCTTCCACAGTAGAACGATGGGATCTCCAGCAAGTTGACTCCGTTTTCTCTCCTGCATCCTGGTAATCCTAGTAGCATCATGAAAGGGTTGTTGTGAGGATTAAAAGAGTTAACTTTTTTGAGACTGATTAACTGAAAAATGAAGCAGATGGAGCAGAGCAGTAAATTTCAAACTTCAGTGTGCACATGAAATTTATGAAGAAATTCAGATTCCAGGCTCCCCTGGAATGACTGTTTCAGTGGTTCTGGGTGGGGCTTGGGAAGGTGCATTTAATAAGCCCCTGATGCAACTCTTTGACCTTGATTTTATAAACACTGCACCCAGTCAGCGGTTTCTAAACTCTGATCTACATGTTAGAACCACCTGGGAAGGTTTTTTTCCCCACATAACCTTGTCAGGGCCCCACCCCTGAGATTCTAATTTAACTTTCATTGGGTGAGCCTGGGATATCAGTATTTTCAAAATACTTCCCCAGGTGATTCCAACATGCAGCCAGTGTTAAGAATACCTTCACTAATTGTCTCTAGGTTGTTTATACCTATTTAAAAACATTAAAAGAATGCCAAAATAGATTCCCCTTGAACTAGATTATACAGGTGGGCAAAAGTAGGCTTACAGTTGTAAATATGCAAAACACAGTTTATTCTTGTATTATTTATTAATTATTGTTATTTGTATTACAAGAATAAACCTACTTTTGCCACCCCCTGACTGAAAAAATAAGAATTCTGAAGACTTTATTTCTATAAATGAATAAAAAGTTAGAAAAGATAAATGTGATCGAAGTATACAGTGCTCAAATGACAATTCTTATTGTGTTAGTTTGTCTTAAAAACTTTCGAGACAATTGTCAATTGGTGAGCCCTGCCAAACATCGGCATGTATCTCTCAGGAAAGAGAAAGTGGTTGATTGGCAGTGACATTCACAATGTACCTATTGTTTGATGCACACAGTTGTTAACTTGGATAATCTTCTGAAGCCTATGGTGTGTTAACTGCTGTTAAAGTTTTAGGCATGTATTCCCATATTTACCAGTGAAAAAAAGTATGTTTTTAATTCGAAGGAGCAAGCAAATAAATCCCACCAAGATACCAATCTTTGTATAAATCCAGCAAACTAAATTTCTAAAGAATGTCATTTTTGATTCTGTAATCTTCCAAGAATTTCAGCCCAAACAAACTGAAGTAGAACTTGAAATGAATCATTAAAATGAAAGCACAAAATTATTAAGGACAGATTTTTATTTTAAAGCCAATCTGAAATACTCTAATCTTTTAAAAAATAAGACAAGGTAAATAGCAAGCAATGTGTGTGAAGTGGACAACATTCTTCATAAAAATGAACCATTCTGGCTACCTAACGACAGTCAAAACCATGAATGTATAAGATACAAAGAACAAGTCATTTACAGAGGGCTGTCAGGAAAGAAAATGTGATCGCAACAAAGTGGGAATAAAATTTTTTTCCATTGTGGGTTTCCTTAGAAATTTGAGTATTAAATAAGATATGAAACTATCATTAATGTGACGGCAATTTTGGCTCAAACCTGAAAAATTAAACACACACCTTTTTTCACAATATGCAGGAAAGTAGCCCCTGCATTGAGTACAACAGCAGTTCACTCATTTGGTATCATGAATTGAATCGTTCCAAACTTTCAACCAAGAACCCTTCCCGGAGAACTATTTTTAGATTCATTACGGGTATGCCCTGAAGTCAAACCCTGGGTACTACACTCGTCATTTTGTTAAAAGCCCATGTAATCATCTCCTGGATTTCACCTGTACTGTATTCTCTGGGATATTCTTGGGGCTTCAAAAACAGTGAAGCATCATGGAAATACCACATTTGAGCAAGAAGGACTGCCCTTCTTTTGATGTACAGCATCCAAGCTTGTCACCACCAAGATACCAAATCCCCTTTTTATTCTAATATCAATGTCATGTCTTCTGATATCCAGCAATAAAAAATTTAAAAGATTTTCCTTTTATCTTCACACAAACCCCCTGCCCCCACGCTAAGATAAAGAGAACTTATTGTTGTGACTGTTGATATTCAAACCACTAGAGCCCATGATCTCTGGAAGCCTCAAAGGAAAGACCCTGGTGTGTATAAATGTGGCTACAGCTATCACCAGAGATTCCAACTAGGCCTGTGAGCCTCAAAGGGCAAGTGCAAACAAAAGTTTCTCATTAAACCCAAGTTTAGCATTAGTAAGATTGTCCAAAGATTACATTCAAAGATAACTGAAGTGTTACTATATTCCTTGTGAAGCCCCGCCATGACCCTAATTAATGTGTCTAGGGTGGACATGTATTTCTTCAAGTAATGGGTGGTTTTGTTTGGACAATTAGACCAAGCTGACAAGGAAATTTTCCATCAAACCAAGTCATAAAAAGTACATTATTCAGCATTATTATGAGTTAAGCAGTATTTATTACCTGAACTTTACAATACTCCATTATCAATCATTACCTGCCATTAAGGTATGTTAACATTAGATCAAAGAAAAAAGCCAAGCTAAACAAACAGTCATGTCTACATGTCGCTTTAGTGCTTCCATTTAAAGAGGGGCAAGTGCCCGTTGAACTTAAGGATGGACAATTTGCATTTAACCAGAAGATGCAAATCAGTTGTACTGTGACAAGGTAGTGATTATATAAATCCCATGCTTGTTATTCAATAGAAAAGACAAAGCTGTTTTCTAGGGAATTTCTACAAGAAAAAATATAGTCAAAGTAAAATATGAGATACAGAAAGTCCAGGATGGGTGCTAGTAAAGATTCATTGCTGTACGTATCAATTCTCAGCAGCAACGCTGCCTCGAAGTCACTAAAATGATATCAGCTGAATGGATCTAAAGAGGAGACCAAATGTTTTTAACAAAGTTGTAAAACCTTGGAAACTACCTCCTGAACAAACACTCTGAAAGCTCAGAAGTTTAAGACAAGCTTACAACGCCCTGACTTTAAAATATATTCTTGTCACCACCTCTTCCCTCTTATTCTCAAGCCAAGAACACAAAGAAGGTTTCAGGACAGTACCCCTTTGAAAAGTACATTCCTCCTCCTTCATTCCAGAAGCCCATGATCGCAGCCTTTTTGAAATAAAGCTCTTTCATTAATGCCTGTTGGCTTTCTCCTCCCTATGTTAAAGCTGATGTTCAAGAGGTGGATGGTGTTCAACTTCAGCTCAAGGTTATTACAAATAGCTGGAAGAGTCCTTCAGTACTTCTCTGCCCACCACTGCTCAATACAGGAAACTGTTCATTTGAGGGTCAAACATCCTTAAAAGTTTATATCTGCCTTCTCTGACAGATCTAAGATGGAAAATATATACCCTTGGCAAAGAAAAAGATGTGATATTCTTAGTTTCTTTACATTTAACATTAGGCAATCCTGCTGACTTCATGGGACATTGTTGCTTTTCACAGGACACTAGCTGGAAAATTGTTTTCCAAGTTATTTTACTTACAGGAATTCACAAAGTTGACTGAACAAGCCACTTTGGACCAACCATTAGCCAATCAACATGGTATACGAAGCATCATACCATAGCAGGGGATCACGGTAAGAAAAAACTTGGCCTCTGTCTCATGAGGTACAAGGCCACGAATACAGAAAGAGGATTCACACCCTCAGCAAGGGGTGGAAAGAGTAATGAGAGGAGAAAGAGGGGTGAGTGCCATGGGCTAGTGGGGTGAGCCCCTGAGCACATGTCCGTCTAGCCAGTGCACATCTGTGCAGAATTCTTGAGTGAGCCACTAGGAAGGAGGGTGCAAGCTGGGCCACAGAGACTTCAGACAAGCAAATGGGCCAAGGTGCAGCCATTCGCATTGGTCAAAGGTGACCCTTCCTTTTCTATCCAGATGGCCAAGTTGTAGGAATACATAGGGCACAAGTAGACCAATCTGACAGGTACAGAGAGGATTTGTGTGGCTTCTCAGGAAGGATCTGTACATTTGGAATGCATGTTTGGAACCAAATTGTAAAGTACCTCGAAGGCCAGGCTCATAAGAAGGGAGTTGACCCAGTTAAGTAGTGCCTTTTATCTGTTTGCTTCCAAAGAAAGGCATGGCATGAAGAAAAGAGCATGTGGAGAAGATTCGCTTGATGGGGAAGTATAGGGGAGTCTGGAGTGCAGAGAGGCTAGAAGCTAGGAGGCCAGACAGGAAGTTACAGTGTCAGCCGGTAGGGGCTGCAGGCTGCTGTGAGTGGCAATCTGCTGGAAAACTGGCAAGAACAGAGTAATGAGGGAGAGAATCTCAGAGTTTGGAGCCATTGCTGTGAGTGACAAACATGAATGCTTGGATGCTATAGTAGGAATAATTGTCTCCCAGTATTCATTCTCTCATTCTTCCTGAATTTTAGAGACAGTGTTGCAGAACAGTTGAGATCTCAAATTTTGAAACCAGTCTGTGAAGGTTTGAATGTTACCTCCATCATTTACCTTCTCATGACCTTGGGTGAGTTACTTCACCTCCCTCCACCTCAGTTACCTTATCTGTAACATGGGAATAATACTAGAACCTATCTCCTGGGGTTGCTGTAAGTCAGTACGTGTGGGGCTCTTAGAATAGTGCTTGGTTCCCAGGAAGCTACGTCGATGTCAGCTATCATTACAAGCTGAGCACACTGCCCTAGTGTTTCCAGCTCTGTGCGGCCATATGGCTAAGTTACAGCTGTTGGGATGTAAGTAGCAGTGACGTACAACTTTGTGGCCCCTCTAGGTCTCCCCTTCCCCTTCCTGTTGGTGGGACTGTGAGCATGTTGAGACCCCGAGATGAAAGCTTTGTGTTAAGGGACCAAAGTTGCAGACACTACAAGCTGCCATATCAGCCTTAGGCTGCTTCTGCTCTGATTACTGCCTGAGAAAAAGAAACTTCTATATACTTTAAGTCACTATTATTTTGCAGTCTTTGTTATAGCAGCTGACCTGTATTCAAATTAATACACATGATTATTATAAATCCAGAAGAAGCCTCGTGGAGGTCTCTGAGTTGCCCCATCGATATTTGTCTCCAGGACTTGGCTGCTTGAAGTGAAGGAAGAGTCTCCACCTCCACCCACCACAGTTCAAAATGCTCTGGGGCTCCGGTCTAACAGTTTCTCAGCAGCAATTAGACTTTTTGCTCAGTTCACCAGCTTATGTCACCTGCAGAGAAGGAAGGGCTATCCCTGATTCTTGATGCCCAGGCTCTGAGGTGGCAGGCTGACCTGTGTTGGTTCCTCTCCCCTTTCAGTGTGCTCTCTATACTCATTTTAACTTGATTTCTATCCACATAAAAATATTGGTGTTTGAGTAATCACTGTGACTCACCCAAGTTGTCACCTACCCCCAGGAATGGCCATGCCTGAATTGCTAAGAAAATGATACTACCACAAAATGATGATGGAGAGTCAGTGTTGAATGTGAGGTAGGGTAGGATCTACAAGGAAATGGCCAGCTACCATTTGAAGATATGGTAGAATTTAGGAAAGAAGATGGGACCATCTGATACAATCAAAGTTTCATCTTGGCAAGCAATTTATAGCTTGCCAAGAGACTTAGACCTTTACTTTCAGAAGAAGGCTTCTATTCACACAGCCAGGGTGCCTGACCTGCTGGCTCCCACCCATTCACAATTAGGTTGCATTTCTCAAAGCTATAGTAAGTCATCAATTCCCCATCCAGTCCTTCTGCACTGTGACTGCCAAATGAAACTCTCTAATGATCGATTGGATCCTGTCTCTCCTTGCTCTGAAACCATCACTGGCTCTACACGGCCTTCTGAAAAAAAGTAGAAACTATTTAGGTTGAAATTGAAACCTTTAAAACCTCTATGATCTGATTCAGATTTTCTTACTAACTTTAGCTCACATTTCTTCCTTTACAAAACCTGCATTTATTCAAATCAAACTCCTAATCCTTCCCTTTTTCCTGCTTCTTTGACATCCTTTGTACCATTCCTTCTTTCTAGAATAACTCCCCCCCTGCCCACCCCCCACCTTGGATTCCCCACCACTGATGTCCAATCCATTGGTCAACAAACAGATGAAACACTTCTCTTCATGGAAGAGCCTGGGTCACATTTAGCTGGTGTGTTTGATTTCCATCACATTTTAGATTTCTCTTTTCTCAATATCACATGTTGCCTCAAATTATATGACAGTTGTTGATATCCTTTACCTCCTATCATTTTGTAGGTCAAGGATCTTTAAGAGTCTTTTTTTTAATTTCCTCATACTGGCTGGACCAGTACATCAAATATTTGTTGAAGTAGTAGGCTAGTGATGAGCACACAATACTACAGGAACATTTGGCGTTCTGTTTTTGGGTTTCATATAGGACCCTGTGAGAAAAAAAGCTCTTTTTATTCCTTCATGGGATTGCTAAATGGATGATGTCAGCCTAAAGCTGTCTACCTGAAGGAAGGAAGCATCAGAGTTGAAGGAGAGAAGCAACAAGGCTACTACGTGGAAATGAAGAGAGTAAGTCAGGGAGAGAAGCCAAGCCAATGACATCAGGACAGTCAATGCTGTCCACAAAGACAGCTCCAGCCTCAGGCTTCCCCAGATCTGGGACCTAAGTCTCCTTTGGTGTTCTTGTTTAAGGCAGGTTTCTATTCTTTGTGAATTAAACAGTCCTCACCATTTACATATACTGAGAGGCTTCTTGTGTTGTGAAGCATATAAGATAAAGTTACCCTAAACACATTCCTGCTGTGTTTCTGAACATCTGTCAGGCACAACATATGGTTTTCTAAAGCTTCTCACTATTCTTGCTTCATTTAAGACGAGGGCATTTGATAAACACATCAGATTAGTTCGAAAGTGATTATTATCTGCCCTATCAATTATTGATAAAGAAATTTCATGAAAAGAATCCATAGACTGATGGGTGCATTACACTACCGAGAACTGCATCCTTTCTCAACCTAACAGTCTGGGGGATTTCTGAGCTTCTTGACCAATCCAAGTGTCCTCATCTAGCTCTGCTTGCCTCAGAAACTAGGGGAGGCTTCTCATAGATGGGCCTCCTGCCTTTTTATTGCAAGGAAGTACTTATCCCCAGAAATCCTGCATGTCATCTCAGATAAACCAACTTCTGCTCATCCTGTCAAAAATTTCATTGGTGTTCTGCTTACAAATCCATCAGTCCAGAGCACTGATTCTTAGGGAGGCCAGGTCATGCACTCTTCACACCTTTTAGAATGAAGTTGGGGAAGAATTCCCACCACCTGGCACCATAACAGTAAAATCCGGAGGTTGTATCATTTTTAGAAGGTCAAGGAAAAAAATGCCTCTGGATAATTTGAAAATAGAAATGGTCATACCTGCAACCATAAGTCAATTCTAAATGGATAAATATACTTTTTTACAACATTTTTTCAGAAGTCCTTTTGGTTGTGCAGAAATGAAACTAAGATACATTTATCAGGTTTGTGCCAATATCCAGCTGATGGTTCTGGAGGTTTTGAATGCTCCCTCACAGCAGGCTTCAACTTGTCAGTGAAAAGGGGAGTGAAAAGTCTCTTGGGAGGAAATTGGTTCACACCTCTAGGAGTCATAGCCCAAGGCACTCCCGCAAATGGAGGAGCCTGCAGTCTGAAAACTGTCTTGTGATTTCCCTGAGCATCTTCTTAGGAAGGTGGAAGCGACATCAGTTTCTCTCCATCTGGTTTCATCTACTGCAACAAATCACTCGAAAGTTTTGAAAAAAAGTAGTAAAGAGTAAAAATCTAATCAAACAAGGTACCCAGTAGCCAGTAGGTGACCCCACTTGGGCAGGTTCTGAAACTTCATGGTAAATTGAGGCCCTGAAGTGGCTTCTGACCAAGTCATGGGGACACCATTCATTATCAAAGCCTATAATTTTTCTTCTTGTCTTTCATGAATTGTTGTAGTTTTTTTTGGTAAAATTTGTCCTTAATCAAGTTTATCAACAGTTGATTATTGATAATACTCTTTAGATATTTTTCCAATACTTCACAGAAATCAATCTTTCTGAGGTCTCCAGGATGCTATTCAGTTTTCAGGTGATTCATATCCAGAGATCAATTGAGGAAAAACTTGAGATTTCAGGAAATCTTGGATCTTTTCAATGCATCAGATATCAGAGGGAAATAAAGAAATGTGAAATTAGACATTCTGAAGCCACACTACCTTATTAGATAACTAGCTGGGTGGCTGTAAGCAATTTATTTAACCTCTCTGAGCCCTCGTTTTCTCATCTAGACCACAGCACAATGACAAGGATTGGATAAGACATAACACACATAATACATGTGAATGCAAGCAGCACAGTGCCTGGCAGCCAGGGAAGTTTTAGTAAATACGGTTGCCATGTGTCTGGTTTTAAACCAGACAGTTTGGTATTTGAGTTTTCTGTCTGAGAAACAGATTGAGAAAAGACCAGACATATAAATGTAAATGTGAGTAAGTGCTATTCTTACTACCATGACATGTCTTGTGCATGAGTACTCAGGGTTTCTCTCACTAGAACAATTTGCAGCTAGGAATGCGAGCACCCCCCTCTCTGAGACATGCTTCAGGCACCACAACACAGAAGAGCTCAGCATGCATTTTGCCAAGTACCAGATACTACCACTGCTGCAGGCCAGGTGCGTGGGGTAGACCGTGCAGTATTTTTCAATGTTTCCTTTTACAGTTGTAAAGTGTTCAGTTCCTGACAGTGTGGGCCACTGACCAGCTCTCATTTTCCTGTCATCCCCTTGTTCTCCTTTTTGGTAAAGGGCTGTCAGGCAGTTGTATGCTAAAGAACTGACAGCTTAAAATATACAAATTTTGGATTTGTATTTTAGTTTTCAAATTGCATAAGAAGTCAATGTTTTTTCTAGTAAGAAATTTATTTTACCAAAATTACACCGATTTTTGTCATTAATTCATCATGTCCTAGACAGGTCAGCACAACTCGTATGTCCAGCATTCCCTTGAGTTTGAACTTGTCTGCCTGAGAAGCCTGGCTCGGAAAAGTCCAAATGACCTGTTGTTGCCTAGAAGTGGTGCCCCTCACAAGATCAAAGTGTAATCCTTACCTCAATGCTCACTTGAGACAGAGTCCAATTGACCTTGTTGGCCTGGGTGATACTCACCCAATTAGAATTATATTTCACTTTCACCAAAGAGAGACAAGCATTGTTGAGCTTCTTCATTCCCAATCAGAAAATTGACCTACTGAGTCAGATACTCTGAAGAAGTGGTATATATGAGGTCTGTCCAAAAAGTATTCAGCCATGTACTATGAACAGTGGAGCCATTTATTGAAGACGATACAAGAAACATTGTACATAAGACAATGAAAACTCAGTCCCCTTCAAAGTAGGCACCTTGGGAACTCACACAATTCTCCCAATTGCCATCAGCTGTCCTATTGTATTTTCCTGAATCTCATTGACAGTCTGAAACCTCTTCCCTTTCAAAGGTGATTTTAGTTTTGGGAAAAGCCAGAAGTCACAGGGTGCCAAATTGGGCTATAGGGGTGCTGAGTCACCTGGGTGATTTGATGTTTCATCAAAAAACCCTGCACAAGTAGTGATGCATGAGTGGGCACATTGTCCCAATGAAGCTGCCAGTTCCAGTTACCTGTAACGGCAGACTTCTGAATCATCTAAATAGTTTCTGCAGAAGGATGTTCAAACAACGCAAAATTTGATGCAGATTCATTGTTCTACTTGCTCAGTCATTTTGAATGCGACAGCCACACAGTGCACATGCTCACTCAACGGCGTCTACCACCCCCACCGACCAGTACAGTGAAGTCATCATTGTTCATACATGTGCATTCCAGTCCACTCTCCTTGGCTGCCAGGTTACATCAATGTCACACAAACCGTCCTCATTATATTAATGATAGGTGGAGTTTTTCCAGACAGACCTCATATATAAACACAATAAAATATTATTCAGCTGTAAAAAAGAAAGAAATACTGCCATTTGCAATAATATGGATGGACATTGAGGGCATTATGCTGAGTGAGCTAAGTCAGACAGAGAAAGTCAAATACCACATGCTCTCACTTACATGTAGAATCTTTTTTAAAAAGATAAACTCATAGTAATCGAGTAGAATGGTGGTTGCCAGGACTAGGGCAGGTGAGGGGGGTGATGGTGGGTGGCGATGGGGTGATGTTAATCAAAGGGTACAAATTCCTGGCTGTAAGATAAATAAGATTGAGGGGTATAATGCACAGCATGGTCATTATAATTAACAGTACTGTATTATATACTTGAGACTTATCAAGGAAGTAGATCTCAAATGTTATCATCGCACAAAAACAAGTCATAATTATGTGAGACGCTGGTGATGTTAACTGACTTTATTGTGGCAATCATTTTGCAATATTTATGTGTACCAACTTATCACATCATACACCTTAAGACTTACATATGTTATATCAATAATATCTCAATAAAACTGGGGTAAAAAAAGAAACTCTGGGGGTGAGGCCCAGCAATTTGTTTTTTAACTCGCCCTCTAGGTAAGTCTGATATATGCTAATGTTTAAAAAACCACTGTTCTGGAAACCAAGCAGGAAGACCTTAGGTCAAAGGTGAGGAATAATTTTCTGGCAGGATCATTAACACTGATGTGGGCCATCTCAAAAGGCTGGTCTTGGATCTCCCTGTTTGGCCCTGATGAATAGGAGGGGTCCTTTGACTCTAGAAGGTAGTTCCACGTTTATCATCCCCTCTCTCAAGTAGAGAGCACTGCACCACCGAATCTTAGGGGCACAGCTCAGCACTCTCACCAACACCAAGAAAAGCTCACTCCTAAAATTTAACCTAACAAACAACTGAATACTCTGACCTCATGTGTAGGCACTGGAAAAACAATCAGCAGGAACAGGAAGGGTGTCATCACTGCTTTCTCCCTCCCACTCACCCAGTGCAGGGGCATGCCATATATTAGCAGGCATTCCACATTAGCTCATTCAGATTCCCCTGTTACACAAATCCCACCTGTGAGCACTGCTGTCTACACCACATAACACCACATAGATCAAGAGCAGGGAGAGGCCAAAGTCATGAACACCATAGCTTTCCATAAAAGTTAATTAATGACAGAAGCATATTGTTGGGAATGGCAACACAGCCATTATTTATGACTCGGGAAACCCCAAATGTAGGACTTGCCTTTTCCTTTCCCCTGGCCCCAGCTCTGCTTGTGAGCAGTTTACTCACCCCACTTCAGTAACTTCGTGAATCATTTGCCAAGTTAGCAAGAGAATGTAGCATGGAATCTATAAAAATTAATACAACAGCTGGACATCCAACACACATCCCAAGAGAAACAGACCACCCAACGGATATTGCCCTGTTCTTTTCTATCTCTGTGTCCCAACAGTTTTCACACATCACATTTCTACTGCTATTAACAGTTCCAACCCATCACCCCCAAGAAAGGCATTTCCCCCAAGCTTGCTGCTGAGAGGCTTCTATAAACCCCCTTTCTCACTTCCTGGCCACTCCACCATACACAGGCATGGGCCGACTACTAGGGAAATAGCCCTGCACTGACAGATAGTTATCACTTTGGGAGGCTGTGCAGCACAGCGGTAGAAAGCGTCCCTCGGGCCTCGGTTTTTGTTAATGTTCTTACAGTCCTTGTCCATAAAATGGATCCAATGGTAATACCATTGAAGGACATTGGTACACTTTTTTTAAAAAAAGATTCTATTTATTTATTTTTAGAGAGAGGGGAAAGGAGGGAGAAAGACAGGGAGAGAAACATTGATCAGCTGCCAACCAGGAACGTGGCCCACAACCCAGGCATGTGTCCTAACTGGGAATTGAACTGGCAACCTTTTGGTTTGTGGGACGATGCCCAACCCACTGAGCCACACCAGTCAGAGCCATTGAGCTATTTGAACTAACGGGATGCATGCACTGTGACACCTAGTACCAGAGAAGGGCCGAATAAACCTTCATGGTACTATGGCTTCTACTTTACTCTTCCTCCCTAAGAAGGCCAGGTGCCCCCACAAACCCAGACGAGCATTTTCGATACATCCTAACCTATTTCCCATATGGATTTTAGCAGGAGGTGGCCTGAAGGTCATGCAAATTTTTACATGTGTGCATTTTTCTGAAGACAAGGTCTAGAGCCCTCAGTTTATTCTCCAAGGCACTCTGACCACTGCAGTGCCACAGGGAGAGGAAGCAAACCATGTTCTTGTAAAGCTCAGAAAGCGAGAATGCACATTTATGCTTGAGGAGGCAGCCCTGTGTGTTGGACAGAGTATTGCACTGTCAGTCACATGACTCAAGTTTTAATCTTCCTTCTACTGTAAATAAACTGTGCAAATCCCTTCTCAGAGCTGAGCTTCTATTTCCTTATGTTTGAAACGGACATCGTAGTGACTCCTCACCTCCTGCTACACAGTTGCAGGGATGGTGACAGGTAATGGATGTGAAAGCATCTTTTAAAGCAGAAAACACCACCCCAATAAATGTATGATAATTGATGGTTCAGATGCTTCATCAAGATTCCAGTGGATAAACAGCTTTTCCAACTGGCCTGTGTGGTCCAGAAAATTATGAGGAAAATAATGATAGAGAGAGTTACATTGTTCTGCTTTTTTGTAAAATTGTATGGGTGTCTCTGGAATAATTTAATAAAAATTAGCAAGCAGAAATCGTTTGTGGAAAAGGGAATTCTGTAAACGCTGTTTGATTTCACCCAGTCCACTGCAACCCTTAGAGCTACACAGCTTCCTCCCACCTCCCTCCATGGTCTGCTTTAATTGCATGTCACTGCTAACTTCCTTGTAAAGAGACAGGCCTCTGCCATTCCTTCTAATTATCCAAATCACCAGCCACTGTGTGTGGCCTTACCTACGACTTTTAACCAGAAGTAATGTCACTAAATCAAAGCAAGTGGGAAGCGTCCCTGTTGCAGTGACTCTAATAAATGCTACATGACATTCCTTTAAGACCATTTGGAAACATTCTCTTCAGGGTTACACCAATTCCAACATGATACCTCATCAGTTAAAAACAGTCCTAACCAGAAGCCCACATGTAAACCGTACCTCTCGTACTTCCTCTTGCTAGAGGAGCCACATTTCATCTGTCAAGGACATAAACTTGACAATCTCACTTCGGGCCTGTTCCGACCTCCTGAGAGATAAACATTACACAGTTCAGTACAATTATGGTGCTCTTTCTGTAGCTTTCCCAAACCCAGAGGTAACGGCATTAGTTAATACTGGCATTGAAAATAATAGTGACAAAACACCATTTACTGATGTCTTCCTACCTACAAACACGTAAACCTCTTCCTACATGCTGTCTTACTTAATCGACACAATCCCATATGTAGCTATTGTTCCCAATCTACAGCTGTGAAAACTGAGGCCTTCGGAGGTTAAGCAGTTTGACGGAAGTACTGGAGAAGCCCTGAAGACAGAGAGTGTGTGTACGAAACTGATGAAGACAGAGCTGCTGAGGAGGCTGAGCTGAATCTCTCTGACTTTTCATTATCTGTGGATATGGTGGTGCTATTACTTGTACATATTTCTGTTAAAAATTTGAGCTGAAAAATGTAGGCGTCTGAAGATATGAGTTCCTCTTAGTTCCAACTTACAAATGTAAAATTATAGAAACCCTAGAGAAAATGTTTGTTATTCATGAGAAATATTATTTGTATTTCTGTAGTTTACCATGTTGCTCCAGATATCAAAAATATATGTTGCATATTTTTTATTTCTATGCTGGTAAAATGGATATGTTTAGCTCTCATGAAAGTGAAAAATTATGTATACTTATGTACATAACACAATAAATGTACCTGTAAGCCTGCACACTTATGGTCTAGACACTTTCCTGCATCTGTATGTTGACAAAAAGTTTTAAAACTCTATGTGTATTTGCATATTCATGTTTCATCACTATTTTCTATACTTTCCTGGAAATAATAATCAAGCTGTTACTATACCTTTTAATTTTCCCCAGAATGATTTTCCTTTGCCGTAGAGACCTGTGGAACATCATCATGGCAAATCTCTTGGTAAATTTTTGCTATCATTTGAGAACTGGTTACCTTATAGCCACACATCAAGTCTGAATTTCTGATCCGGAGACCCAGCCAGTTTTCTGTTTAGTAGCTCTTGCTTAGAAGGTCAAATAGAAGAGAAGATGAAAAAGGGGAGCCACCCTTTCCCTGTTGACCTTGTTATCCAGAGCAAGCACCGTGCTCAGCGACAGCGGTACCAGCTAGAGGGGGTGCTGCTTCGCTGAGACAACGAGAGTTGCCTGGGCAACAACTCTGCCCTTCCTGCCCGGCCAAACGAGGTTCGAGTGGAAATGCTTGGACGTACTGCTCCGAGCACACAGTCCCATGGCCCAGGTTTTGTGCCACATTTCAGCTCTCCTCTGCCATCATCCGTCAGAGCAACCACTAGGCAACTGGGAACAGTGTGACAATAATGTGTAAGTGAATTCCTAAAAACCAAAGCCCTTGTTGCCATATTGAATTCAGACACTTGCTTGATTCTGATCAGCTATAATAATCTAATTCACATCTACTTTTATCAATTTTACCTGCATTAGAAAATTATCAAAGGCCAGGGATCAAGTAAATAGAGCTGTGTGGGCAGTGTATTAGTAAACGGACTCAGGTGGTGAAACAAAGACCCATCTAAACAACACCAAAACGGTGCTCCAAACAAGAGAGAAATTTGAATACAAACCATCCAGGGTGGGTTCAGCAGCTCCATGTCATTAGGAACTCAGGAATTGCTAGATCTTGCTGCTCTGTCATCCTCAACAAATTCTATCTTTAACAAGTGCTGTCCATTTTATCGTCTATAATGGCTACCCCAGATCTCACATCCATGTTCTAGCCAGCGGCAGGAGGAAGAGGGAAAACGGAGAACCTACCTTTATCCTTTAAGGGCATAACCCAAAGATGGAACACCACACTTCCATCTACTTCCCATTGGCCAGAACTTAATCACATGACCACACCTCACTGAAAGGGAGGCTAGAAAATGCGGCCAATAGCTGGACAGGCACGTGCTTGCTAAAATTTGGAGGCTGTATTGCTAAAGAAAGAAAGAATGCATACTGGGAGACAACAAATGAAATGTTCATTCACTCATGTGCTCATTTTTTCCTTCCTTTATTCATGAACACTGGATGCCTACTTAATGCCAGGAACTGTGCTGGTGTTAGGAATACATCAATAAAACACCATTTTCCAGTCCCTACCTTAAGGGATTTACAGTCTAGTAAGGAAATAAATGTGTAAAAAACTGTTAATAAAAACCAAACTGCTCTACTGGGCTTATGCACAAAGTACCATACTTTGCCTAGGAGAACCAGGAAAGCCCAGAGAGGAAGCAGCCTTTGTACTGAGAATTGAAAGATAATAACCACACAATAATAATAGCATTTCTTTGGTAGTTACCTTGTGTCAGAAGCTGTTCTAAGTCCTTTACATATGTTGACTTATTTAACCCCTCCATGGTTGAAACTATTATTGTTCCCACTTTACAGATGAGAAAACTAAGGCACTGTAAATGATGGAGTTGAGATCTGAATTCATGCTGTCTGATTTCAGAGCCTGTACTGCCTTTGATGAGAAGGAAAGGGTCCCAACCTCATCATCTCAGTCTCCCAACGCTTCTTTGCCATGTGGAAGAAATGGAACATTGCACGAGAAAGGAAAATTAAAGATCAGAGACTCTCAGAAGCCTACCTTAGGCACAGCACGATGGAACTCAAATTGCAATGCAAGGGTCCTGACTTTTAGTGCTCACTCTGAGGAGGGTGGTTCTTAATGTACATCCTAAGGAAACAATGTAGGGGCACAGGGGTCTGTGGAATATTCTCCAGAAGATTTGAGTTTACCAAATATATGGAACTTTTGAATTCAAAAAGTAATCTTTGTATTTACTAAAAATCAGACATCAATTCACCAACCTCCTTCCGGAAGCAATACAATCAACCCTTTAATCCTGGAGTGGTCACTTCTGCACTGGCGTGAGGGGAGCAGTTCTGCAATATAGAAGTAGTTTAGGAGAACCTAAAAGAAGTTTGGCCTTCGTGGAAAACCCAATGGTGCATTCAAAAAAGCTCTTCTGTCTTGACGGTCCTGTTGGGCAAAATAGAACTCGTTCATTTGCAACAGTTATTTACTATGGTTCTTCTATTATTCTAAACAGATTGCCTTTTATTTACAAGGTGCTGGCCCTGAAAGATGAGGGGAAGAACACAAGTGAAAGCATTCAATGAAAGCTTGGTAATATTTCAGCATGTTTCAATGAGTCTCTTTTTCTCCTGTTTTCTTCTGGTCATTTCCCACCCTTGATTAGTAATTTTACACCCTAATAGTAAAATATGAAATACTTTTTAATACTGCCATGGTGGTAAAAGTGTTTAGTTTTTATGATGTGTCTCCAGAGATAGATCTTTAGCAGTACATAGTGAGGTTAATTCAGCATAAAATACTATAATACCTTTCTTATTTCTGTTCACTCATTTAGAAATTATGGGATGAAAGCTAGAGAAAGGTTCACCCCACTGACTGGAGACCAGTGTTTTAAAAGACTGGGGTTCTCTTTTTCTTTGGGGAGGTGGAAAATGTTTCCAATCAACTTTTAAAAAATCTAATAAACAGGAGTTATTTCCCATTTTTTTGTTTTCTCAGATTCCTGGGAGAAAGTCCACATGGAGAGCTCTGCTATTACTGGAGCTAAATCCCCCATCTACTCCCAGAGAGCCAGCCGCTCGGCCCTTCCCTCCCTTCAGACGCTCCCACTCCGGGAGTTACCTGTGCAGTGAGATCTGAGAACCTAACAGTCCTTTTCCACTCTGCCATTTTGCGAAGACACTATTAGTGTTTCCTTTGGCTGTGTTGTTCAGTTACGTGAAGTAGAGGAAGAAATTGAGTTAGCTACTTGGTAATACAGTGGTGAATCTGGGAAATTTTTTTAGAAAAGAGAAAGAAAGAAAGGAAATAGGAATTCATCTTCCCCAGTCACTGGGCTATACTGAAAACAGACCCCCCAGCTCTGGTCGCCCTGGGGCAGTGACACCCGCCTGTGGAGACATAGTACCCTCCCAGGGCGGTTCCCCCCGAGGAAGTACAGTGCTATGTCTGCCAGCAGGCACTGGCATAACAGAGTGAAATGAAGGTGAATGTCATATATGTTCACTCTTCCTAGTATCAGCCCTTACAAAAGTCCATACTGGACTTGTACAATGAGCTACATTCTAACTTAATCTCACAGTTGCTTCTAATTTCAATCTCTAATGAATGCTTGGCACTCCTGTGCTTCCTTTCATAAAAAGACAAAGTTCCTGCTTCTCACTTCATAAAAATGGCAAGAACAAGTTAACCTTTAGCTAATATGGATAAGAAAAGGTTAATATGAGTAGAATGAAAACACAACTTCCCCACAATTTTAATTTTACAGTGAAATCCAAAGCTCTTTAGACTAGATAATTGTTAGTTTTTCTGGGTACTTACTGCATTACCCCACTTGGAAACCTATTAAGAA
Source organism: Macrotus californicus (assembly GCA_007922815.1). NCBI lineage: Eukaryota > Metazoa > Chordata > Mammalia > Chiroptera > Phyllostomidae > Macrotus > Macrotus californicus. The sequence goes on from VMDR010004766.1 coordinate 25,462, forward strand.
TTAAAAGTAAACATGTCAAACAAGAACTGCTCCCTAATTAATACTAAGACATGTATGAAAACATTCTTGAATATTAGGCTTAGTAGTATTGTATATTATACTGTCCTTTGCTTATAAAAAGTTAAATGTTTCTTCAAATGAGAATGCAGACTAATAAAGGTAGCCAAATATGCAAAATGTAGCTGTCCATTTGACACACACAAACCAGTTCTAATAATGTTACACTGCCTACCTGCATTTTAAAGATTAATTAATTCTAACTAGCCTCCTGTGAGAGAGCTGATAAACAAACAAGTTGATTAACAGAGACATTAAAGAATATATAACATCATGCAAACACACAGTACCTGAGGTCACCTCTCAAGCAGTTGTGACACAGAGACTTGGCTTCTGTCTGATTTCTAGCTGCGTGATCAAAACACCGTGTCACAAGAAGACATAAAGAGAGTGACGCAATGCTTCACAAACCCCAAGAATTTGCTGCTGGTGTTTAAGAGCAGAAATTAAAATCACCCATAAATAGACAAAACCCAAATAAACATACTGATCTCTTAAACTCTGACCCAACCTTAATCCAAGTATTAATGGTTTTCTCAGAACTAAACCAAAAGAGGTTTTCCAAGAAACAGAACCTACCTTTCTAAAATATCAGATGGTAAACTGTGGTGTTTGAAGGTGTGTGGGGACGTGTCCTGATGTGGCCCCTGTGCCATGGTTTGCACCCAGTTCTGCAGCCTCCCGGGGGTTGCAGAGCCTCTGAGTATGACTGCCTGCCATGACTGTGTCTCCGTTCTTCACACACTTGCTACATTTTGAGACACAGTGTGGCTAGATCTGAGGAATTCAAGGGCAAGAAAAATAAGGAGGGTCTAGAACTTTATGGAGGGTAATCTACTGAAGAGGAGGTGGTACTTTGGAAGACACTGCAATTTCAGGGAGAAATTAATCCAATAGACAGACCACAATTTCCTAAACACCTACAGTTCAGCAAACAGTGTGTCACCACATGATACAAGGTAAAATGATATGTCACCCCCTTCCGGACTTTACACTCAAGCAGAGGAAAGTTGATTTGATTGTCCTGCTTGCACAACAGCAAACACACTGGTCCATAGGAAAATTCTATATAATTAAAACTCTAGTCTTCTAGGCACTCCGTAACTGCTTGTCAAACTAAACTACTGATCCTAGACACCAAACTGTACCCTTATGGTCTGAAAAAATTAACATGTCTTTGAAAGGGTTTATCATGGTTACATGCTTACCACACCTAAAAAGTCTGCAGCCTATTAATGGAAACATATGTAGAATGAAAGGGGTGGGTGGGTTTTAACTGGGAAAACGAGTATCAAGACAGGATTTAAAAGTCATAAAATGCAGGTTTCCTTCTTCAAGTGATTTAAAAGAGCCAAAGCACTCTGCTGTTTGATACAAGGACATATAACAGTGGGAACCATAACAATTTCGCCATATCAAAGTGAGACAGAGAGGTTTAATATCAAGAACAGGTTAGATGGTCTACTGGACATAAAACCTAGAGCATGGCAGTAACTTTCGTGAGAATAACCTTGGATGACCTTCAATAGTTTCCATATAGAAAGGGGAACACCAGCTTAACCTCCACTGAGGAGGAGTCTGCAAAGTCTTACTATGAATCCTATTCTGTAAGGTCTAGACTCAAAGCTCCACAGGTCTGACCAAAATCTGACCAGCCACTGGGCTTGCCAAATTGTCAGAGTTGAGAGCAAGCATTTTATATTAAAGGCAGAGTAGGTAATTTAGGAAAATCTTTGATTTAGACAAATAATAGTTCTAACTTTGCCATAATTTCATTAGGACATGATTTTATGATCTAGGAGGAGAGATGGAGAAAATAAGTACAAAGATATTTGTACCTTGATTCTGTCTAAAATAATAATAATAATAGTAATAATAAATAATCAGACCCCAAAACAACTCACAATGGGCATATCCACTGAAGAATAAAAGTCTGTTTTTACTATGTATTCTATGATAAGAAAGAGCTAGCTTCTACATTAATTTTTTAAAATTGTGCCTCTTACTAGTTTTTATAATTGAAGTGTTGAAAATCCAATACACTCTTTCAAGAGGGAAATCTAAACAGTTTTCTGTCAGTAACAGCAACATACAGTAGTCTGGAACCTCCTTGAAGTTAATTGCAACACAGCTCACTAATGAAACTTTCCGTCTATTAAATCTTAACAGGCATAACTATAAAAATGGCGCCAAGCTTTCTCCTGCTCTGGAATGTCCCAGCCAGCACTTTGTGACTTTTGCCCTTTATCTTTGTAATTACTGTAATTATTGCAGAGTTAGAATAGAATCAAGATCTAAGAACATAGATTATTTTTTTCATATTCTCAGGATGGGAAACGTTTGAGGTGTTGGGGTCAGGGATTATTGAATTATCACTGAAATCCAGGATGCATGTGTGATATACTAATACCTTCTATAGAACTGTGATTTCTTTGTAAACAGATTTTACATTTTATTTTGCATAACTTATATATTACTAGAAGTAGTTCTGTAAATAATGTAAGCATGGAGATGTCAGAATCATTACTTTCAGTTCTACAGCCTAAAAAGAAAATGTCCCCTATTTTTCCATGTTATCCATCTGAAAATGGGCATTATTCTTAATCGATATTTTGAAGGCTTTGGATGAAAACCGAGAGGAAATCACAGCTCTTCTCTATATTACTTGTTCACAGGAAGAACAAAATCTCTTTTCTTTTACTGTCTCCAAAAGGTCCCTATGTCCCTGCAGTGGGAAGAGGATAGAACTCTTGCTTCCAGTTCTTATTTGTCTAATTTTGTATCAATTCTTCCTAATATTAAAAAGAAGTGCTTTAGAACAGCGCTCCTAAAAAGTTCAATCATTTTGTTGCTGGTTCCAAGCCTTTGTTCTAAACGGCAGCAGCCAGAGAAAGGAAGTGTCCCACTAAGAGACCGATGTGGGGCCAAATGAAGATGGACTGTATGCATAATGCATTGCAGTCATCTTTATAAATTAATGCTTTGCTGCAGGGTAAATGTATTTGCAGTCTAATGCCCGGTGGGCATTTTATTCCATTTCTATTTTCTCCTCTCTAGGCAAGTTGGAGCCAAAAAGACAGCATGTACATATATAGTTTTGGCTTAGATAACTAGAACATAAAACATGTTAATTAATTTTTGAAAAGTAAGTTTTGATTAGTTTTGTAATATCTGTTGGCACCTCTGTGATAAAGTGGATTTTCTGAATGACCCTGCAGATGAATTTTTCACTTAAACGGTCATCAGTCGCCACTTTATGTATTTCACGGGCATCTTTTTACAACTTAACACTCGGCATGACATAGGTATATCTTCTGAAGCATGGCTTCTCAAAATGCAATCAGCACATGGACCACCTGCATCATAATTACTTAGGAAGCTTGCTACAATGCAGATTCCTGGGGCAGCGGAACCAGATTCTCTCGGGCAGGAGGCGGACAATGACATTTGTTTTACTGAGCTCCCTGGTTCATTTCAATGCGCCCAAACTTGTGCACAGCTGCGTTGAGGGAACTTCAGCATGATCTGTTACCTTCAACTGTTCCACTTACAGTATCATCTTTATTGTCAGCTAATATTTTTACTTAGCCCCACTGAGTACAAGATGTGGTCCTGAGGGATGTGAAGGCTACAGAGGTGAAGGGGTGGCACGTCTGCCCTTCAGGCGCTCACAGTCCAAGTGGGGAGATTAATCAAAGATAAACAGGAACACAGCATAGCATACATAAAGCCCAAAGAGCGATGATGGTAAGAGTGCTCACTTAGTGAGTTCCTAACATGAGCAGGTCTGTTTACCTATTTTACTCCTCCTGTACCTGAGTAAAAGATGCAATTTTTCTTTTATTACAAATAAAAAATTCTAAGCTCAGGAAGTTCAATGCACCTTCCCAATACCACACGGCTTGCAAATGAGAGAGGTGGAGTTGAACCCAGACCCTGGGACCCCAGGCCCATGGTCTCCGGGCCCAGCAGGCTGGGCTAACGAATTGGAACACAAGTGGAACAAAGCTGGGTTTTAGTCCTGTTGTTGCTTACTGAACTTACACGGGCAATGTCACAGGCAAAGCTCTGGGGCCTGGATAAATACAGTAGCTCGTGCCCTGAGGTGTACCCAGGGGGCGTGATTTACTTGGAGCTTAATCCCATTTACCAGGGAGCAGGGGTATTCTGTGTACTGGGGTTTTCTGTGTTTTGTTTCCAGTATTCAAGAACAAAGTATTTGTAGAAAAGTTAAGGCATATTGTCAAGATCTGAATTTGGTCTTTTCCAAGCCGTGGGCACATTTTTTCCTATTTCTTCAACACAGATTTAACTCAAGGCAGAGAGAGGCCAATTGTAATTTGATTTATAAAAGGAGCATGTGTGTTTTTCAAGTATTGTATTAGACTTTCAAAAATCTTTCTCTAGATCTATAAGACATGGTTTCTCAAAAGAAACAAACAAAATAAAGCAAAAAAACACAAAACACAAAACCAAAAAACCAACATACCCAGAAAATTTGCCACATAGAAATAGTAAGTTAAATGGGTCACAGAAATCTTGTACCATCAAAACTCAAGTTGTTTAATTCTGTTAATCGCAACACAACCCAGAATAATTTTTCAATGTAGTATTATCATGAAATTATTAAACTATTTTAAAGGTTTGTAAAATTATATTATAATTTTGACAAAATTATAGATTCAGATGGAGTTGTAAGAAATAACACAGAGAGACCCCATCTAAAAGGGTAAGAACTTTTTGCAAAACTTCAGTACAATCTCACAGTCAGAACATTGACGTTTGACATGACAGTCAAAATACACAACCTTCCTGTCACCACACTGATTCCAAACGTTGCCCCTTGATAGTCAAACCTACTTCCCTCCCACCTCCAGCCCCTCCTTAACCCCTGGCATAGTCTTTTCTTCATTTTCTATAATTCTGTTATTTCAAGAATGTTATATAAATGGGATCTTAGAGTACGTAACATTTTGAGGTAGGCTTTTTTCCTACTCTGCTTAACTCCCTGGAGATCTTTCCAGATTATTCTGTATTGATGTTTTTCCTTCTTATCACTGAGTAGTATTCTGTGGCATGAATGCACCACATTTTGTTTTACCATTCACCCACTGAAGCACACCCGGGTTGTTTCCAGATTTTGGTTATTGTAAATAAAGCTGCTAAAACATTTATGTACAAGTTCTTGCATGGACATAGCCTTCATCTCTCTGGGACAAATGCTCAGGAGTACAACTGCTGGGTCATACAGTAGTTTCATGTTCAGGATTTTAAGAAACTGTCATGCTATGTCACAGAGCGACTATACTCATTTTAGAGTCCCATCAGCAATGTATGAGCCATCCCATTTCCCCACATTTTCACCAGTATTTGGTGCTGTCAAATTTATTTTAGTTAGTTTGAGAGGTGTGTAGCAATATCTCACTGCGGTTTTTGTTTGCATTTCCCTAATGACTAATGATGATGAACATCGTTTCATGTTTTTAACTGTCATTTTGGTGAAATGTCTGTTCATGTCTTTTGCCCATTTTCTAATTATATTTTTGTTCGAGTTCCCAGTTTTAAAAATAAATTCTAAGTACTTGTCCTTGAATATGTGATTTGCAAATACCTCTAACCATTCTGTAATATCTTTTAATTCTCTTAACAGGCTCTTTCTCAGAGGAGGAGTTTTTAATTTTGAAGTCCAACTTACAATTCTTTTTATGAATCATGCCTTTGGTGTCAAGTCAAAGAACTCCTTGCTTAGCCCTAGGTCCTAAAGATTTTCTCCTATTTTTTTTTCTAAAAGTTTTAAAGTTTTAGTTTTCACATTTAAGTCCATGAGCATTTTGAGTTAATTTTTATATAAGGTGTGAGACTCATTCAGGTCAAGTTACTTTTATTTTCTTTTTTTGCCTGTGGATGTCCAATTGCATTTGTTGAAATGGCTGTGCTTCCTCTGTTGAATGGCTTTTGCATCTTCATAAAAAAAACAGTTGAGTATATTTGTATGGGTCTCTTTCTGAGCTTTCCATTCTATTCCATTTTCTATTCCTCTGCCAATCACATAGCGTTGATTACTATAAATATAATACAGTTCCTGAAATTATTCTTATTTTTCAAATTCATCTTTTTCAAAGTTGACTTAACTATTTTAGTTACTTTGACTTTTTATAAGTTTTGACATTATCTTGTTAATATCTACAAAGAATCTTGCTGGGATTTTATAGGAATAGCACTAAACCTGCATGTCAATTTGGAAAGAACTACCATCTTTATGATGCTGGAACTTTTGATTTATACACAAGGTGCATCACTCCACTTACCTGTCCTTTGATTTCTCCCATCAGCATAATGTAGTCTTTAGCATAAAAATCCTGTATATATTCCATTAGACTTGCACTTAAGCATTTTCTTGAGTGGTTGTAAAGGGCGTTGTATTTTTAATTTCAGTATCCATGTGTTCACTGTTAGTACATAGAAGCACAATTGTTTTCTGTGCATTTATCTTATATTCTGCAACTTTACTAAAGTCACTTTTTAGGTCTAGAAGCATTTTTGGTTTTGCTTTGTTTTTAGACTCCTTAGGATTTCCTACGTAGACAATCATGTTATTTGCACATGGACACATGCATGTTTTTTTTCCTCTCAGACATGCATGGCTTTTAGGTATTTTCTTGCCTTATTACCCTGGAGAGAAGTTGCAGAGATGCGCTGAGTAAGAGTGGTAAGAACAGAACATCCTTACCTGACTCCCAATCTCAGGGAAAAGCATTCTGTCTTTCACCACTAAATACAATGTTAGCTATAGGTTTTTATGTAGATGATCTCTTCAACTGAGGAAGTTCCATTGTGTTTATATTTTTCTGAGAATTTTAAAAAATTATGAACAAGTGTTGAATTTTGTCAAATGATTTTTCTGCATCAATTGATATGATTTTCTTCTGTTTGTTTATATGCTGGATTATATTGATTTTTCTGATATTAACCAGCCTTGCATGCCTAGAACAAACATCACTTAATCTTTCTGTATAATTCTTCTTATACATTGCAAATTCTATATGTTAATAGTTTGTTAAGAATTTTTGCACCTATATTCATGAGGGATATTGGTCTGTGGGATGTTTTGTTTTGTTTTGACTTTATCTAATTTGATATCAGAGTACTACTACCTTCACAATATTAATTAGGAAGTAATTCTTCTTGTATTTTCTGTGAGAGATTATGTAGAATTGGTATAAATTCTTCTTTAATTCTACATTTTGTAGAATTCTCTGGTGAAGCCATCAGGGCCTGGATATTTCATTTAGAGAAGTTTTAAAATTACAAACTCAATTTCCTTAATAGATAAAAGGATATTCAAATTGCCTATTTCATATTGGATAAGTTGTGGTGGTTCGTGTTTTTCACAGAAGCAGCCCATTTTATCTAAGTTGTAAATTATATGCATGTAGAGTTTTTGTTAGTATCACCTTATCTTTTGATATTTGCAGGGTCTGTAGTGATAGCCCATTTGATTCCTGAAGTTGGTAATTTTTGTCTGCTCTTTCTTTGTCAGTTTTGCTAAAAGTAATCTTTTAAAGTAAAGTAATTTCGGTTTATTAATTTGACATTTTTCTGCTTTTCTAGTATGCGCACTTAGTGCTATAAAATTTCCTGTGATCATTCTGTCACTGATTTCTAGTTTGATTTCATTGTGGTCAAAGAAGGTATGCTTTCTGATTTCAGTTCTTTTTAATGTGTTAAGGTTTGTTTTAAAGCCCAGGATTTTATCCATCTTGTTGTGTGTTCCAAGACGCCTGAAAAGAATGAATATTGTATTGCTGTTGGGTAGAATGTTCTATAAATGTTGATTATGTTCTGCTGACTGATGACGACGTTCAGTTATTCTATGTCCTTGGTGATTTTCTGTCTAGTGGTTCCATCAATTGTTGAGTGTAGGGTGTCGAAGTCTCAAACTATAGTGGTGGATTGTTTACTTTATCCTTTAGTTCTCTCAGTTTTTGCTTCACATATTTTGTAGCTCTACTGTTTGGTGGATGAACATTGAGCATTATGGTGTCTGCTCGGTAGATTGACACTTCTATCATGTAATGTCCCTCTTTGTCTCTAGTAATATTTATTCTGACATTAATATAGCTGCTTCTGCTTTATTTTGATTAATGCTTGCATGAGGTATTTCTTTCCATTCTTTTACTTTCAACCTGTCTATATGATATTTGAAGTACATTTTTTGCAGATAGCATATAGTTGGGTCATTTTTTTAATCCATACTGCTAGTCTTTTAATATGTATATTTTGACCTTTATATTTAATGTAATTATTGATCTGTTAGGGGTTAGGTCTGCCATTTTATTATTGATTTTGTTTATTCTCACCTTTTTTGTTGGTTGGTTTTCTTTTTCCTGCTTTCCTATAGTTTACTTAAACATATTTTTAGATTCCCATTTTATTTAACTATCATGTTCTTGAGTATGGTTTTTTCAGTGGTTGTTCTAGATATTAATTACATTTAAGAATATATAACTTTTCAGTCTTCTGGTGCTGTGATTTCACCAGTTTCATTGAAGTATAGAAATTTTCCCTCTTTTCACATCCTCTTACCCTTCCCAATTTATAATATATTTGTCTTAAATATTTGCAGTATTAGAAATTGGCATGATCTTTGTTTCAACCATCAAATATAATTTTAAAAACTCAGGAGGAGAAGGAAAGCCTGTTGTATGTACCCATATTTTTACTTAGTGTATTCTTTCTGCCTTCCTGATGTGCCAAAGCTTCTTCTTTAATTGTTTGCTTTCTGCTTAGAGAATGTCCTTTAGCCATTCTTTAAGGTGGGTCTTCTGAAGACAAATTCAGTTTCTCTTCATCTAAGAATATCTTGATGCCTCTCCATTCTTGAAGGATATTTCCACATAGTATAGAGTTCTAGATTGGCAGGTCTTCAAGCACTTGAAATACTGTGCCAGTTTGTTCTCCGTGGTTTATGATGAGAAATTGATGCCATTTGCATTGCCTTTCCTGTGTAGGTAAGAAAATGTCGTTTTTCTCTGGCCGATCTCAAGACTTTGACAAGTTTTCAGACATTTAATGATGATACATCTTGGCATGGATTTCCTCAGCTTTATCTTGTTGGGATTCTCTTAGATGATTGAATCTGTAGGTTTCTATCTCTTATCAAATTTGAGAAGTTGTTGGTCATTATTTCTTTGAATACTTTTGTAGCCTAACCCTCTTTCTCCTCTCCTTCTGGAACTCCAATAACATGAATTTTAGATCTTTTGTTACAATCCCACAGCTCCCTGAGTGTCTGTTTAGTTAGTTTGTTTATTTCCGATCTATTTTCTCTCTCTGTTGTTCAGATTGAGTCATTTATATTTTTCTATTTTCTGGTTTATTGGTTTTGTCCTTTGTCCCCTCCATTCTGCTATTAGGCCCAATCACTAAGCTTTTTATTTCCATATTGTTTGTGTTAAAAATTTCACTTGGTTTTTCCTGGTATCTTCTATTTCTTGGTGAGGGTTTCTATTTTTTTCATTTGTTTCAAGTATACTCAAAACTGCTCATTGAAGTATTTTTTATCATGGTTACCTTGAGATCTTCAATAATTCTAACATCTGTGTCATCTCAGTGTTGGCACTGTAGTAGGTTGAGTGGTGGCCCCCCAAAAAGATATATCCACATACCAATCCCTGGAACCATGAATGCTACCTTATTTGGTGAAAGGCCTTCGTAGATGTGATTAAGGATCTTGAGTTGAGAGGATCACCCCGGATTATCTGACAAGGACTTATATCTAATGGTAGGTGTCCTCACAAGAAAAATACACAGAAGGCAATGTGTCTGTGGAGGCAGAGATTAGAGAGATGCAGCTATAAGCCAAGGAGTACCTGGAGTCACCAGAGGCTGGAAGAGGCGAGAAACAGAATTCCCCCTAGAGCCTTTGAAGGAAGTTTAGCTCTGCTGAAAACTTGATTTCAGATTTCTGGCCTTCAGAACAGTGAGAGACTAAGTTTCTGTTGTTTTATGCTAAGTCTGTGGTAGCATATTACAGCAGCCCTGGAAAAATAATATGATATCTATTGATGGTCCTTTTTTAGTCAGTTTGAGATCTTTCTGGTTGGTTCTTGGTTTGAGTAGTGGTTTTCAATTGAAGTCTGAACATTTTGCACATTAAGTTAGGAAACTCTGGATCTTATTTAAACCTTCTGCTTCACCTGGCTTTTTCTGGCACCACTCTGACAGGGGGCTGCCTCATTACTGCCAGGTGGAGGTAGAGGTCTAGGTTCACCACTTGGTCCCCATCAACAGTGGAAGGATGGGGGATGGGAGATCTGACTACCCATGTGGCCTCCACCTGTACTGCAGTGGGGATGGCCTCATCACTGTTGGGTGATGCTGAAATTCCTGATTCTCCAATTGGCTTCCTCTGACACTGTCAGAGCACAGAGGAGGGGGATGCCTCATCACTGCTGGGGAGTGTGGAAGTCCTGTCTCCCCTCATGGTCTCCACTGATGCTAAGGAGGAGGGAACCTTGAAAACTCTCAGCTCCCTACTTGATCTTTACTGACACCACCCCAGCAGGAGAGAAGAGGATTGAAGTGCCCTGTTACAGCTTCAAGTAGGCAGAAGTTACCCTCAACTTGGCCTTGTCTGGCATGTATGGGAGTGTGGCCAGTTTTCTCTATGATGTTTTAGTAGAGTGGTTATTGTGTTTTCTGTCCTGCCACATTGCCTTTTCCTTGGTCCTTTAGCTGGAGAGAGCAGGCAGTGTTTTTTGGTGGGGGGTTGCTGTTTTTGTCTGTGCCCCAGGTGCTTCTGGATTGCAATGGCTTCTTCAACTCTAAGACTGGGACACAGAAGGCAGAAGATACCCAGGAACTCGCCACTATGTTGTTCTCGGGGTTAAAGGTCCCTAGAGGGTCTGCCTTCTTCTTTCCACATTTCAGAGTCTTGTGTTTGATTTTTAGGTAATTTCCAGGGTTTTTAGTTTTACTAAGAAGAAAGAATAGAGGAAAATACATCTTTAGGAAGTGAAAGTCCTAATAGTTATTCTTAAATATTTCTGTTTTTAAAACATCTCTATAAACACTTCACAACATTATAACAAAGTAAAAGATAAATATTTTCTCGCAGGCACAACTGTCCACACCAATCTACAGAGGAAATATGTCAGCTGTGTTTCCTGGCTTCGCTAATGCAAACATATGCCTTTGTGAGAGGCATAGTCCTGTCTAGTCCTCACACAGAGGACTGATCCTGGAGGAAAGGGTTAAACCTTAGCAAGATTCTTCCATCTCCAGTTAAGTCGCCCCCACTCTACACTCCATGGGAAAGGAAAAGGGAAGAGAGGCAAATTGATTCAAAGATCATCCTTGGTCAAATCATTTAACCCTGTTAGTTCACATTTCTTCTTCCATTGACTAGCCATGAAATTAGCAGCAGAGGCAGGAAAAATTAGAGCGGAAGCTATTCATTCAGACAGGCACCTATATGTCTCTGCCCTCAATAAACTCAGACAAGGATCAAGAAATATATTAGGTCTGAGATGTAAAAGGCTTTAAGCACAGCACATGGAAGAAGCAAATAAGAGGGGCACCTAACCCAGGCTCAGGAAGGGTAGTGAAGGATCCTTCCTTAAAAAAGTGATGTCTGAACCAAAGCAGTAAGAATCAGACAGAGAAAGGGATAGAGGTAAAGGGAGGGAGAGTAGCAAGCAGGAGGAGCAGCGGGGACACAGGCATGAAAGTGTCACTGTGTGTGTGTGTGCGCGCGTGCGTGCGTGCGTGCGTGTGTGTGTGTGTGTGTGTGTGTGAGAGAGAGAGAGAGGGAGAGAGTTGGGGGGACTCCATTTATTCAAGTTAAGTTTAACCACATATAATATAAAACCCTAAAATAATAATGGCTTGATCAAGATAAAAGGATAAAAGTGTATTTCTCTTTCACAAAGAATGATGTGGTGGTATGTGGGTCAGTGCTGTCAAAGAGCCCACAGTTCACAGTTTGATCAGGGGCCCAGGCTCCCACTTCCTGCTTCACTCTCCTGGCACACGTCCTTCCCCTCCTCGAGGTCTCCTCAGGGTTCCAGGTGGCTGCTGGACCCCAGTCTGCAATCTAGGCAGCAGGGCAGGAGAAACAAAGACAGAAGGCAAAAGTGCCCTTCCCCACCCCTCCGGGTAGGCTAACTGGCTTTAAGCAGCCTTACATTTCATTAGCCAGGGCTGAGTCACATGGCTGCAGCCCTGGTTGTGTAGGGGTCTGCAAGGCAACGCCTTGCTTTTGGGTGGCCCTGTGCCCAGCTGCATTCGCGGTTCCCCCGGTGAGGCAGTGAACAGTGTCTCACACAAGCTACTCCAAACCACGCTAAGAAATGCAAACACAGCCCTGAAGCTTGAGAGCCTGCTAAAAAGGATACTGAACAAGGAGTGGCATGATTATATTCGGGTTTTCAGGTGACCACCGGGGCCCTGGTACGGTGTCTGTGAGAGCAGAGGTCAGGTTTGCAGTGCTCACCCCCCAGCACAACACCTGGATGTTAGCAGACACTCCCTAATGGTGGTGTGCGTGGATGCATGGGTGAATGGTAAGGCTGGAGGCAAGAAGAGTGAAAGTGGCTGCAATAATAAGGGTTTGAATTCAAATAGCAGTAGGTGTGGAAAGGACAATCAACAGTAGTTGAGGGTTGGCATGGATGCCATGTGGGGATGAGGAAAGATTTAAGGGTAAATCTTAGATTTAAGGGTAAATCTTAGATTTATGGTTTTGGCAACTGAGAGGGTGGTGTTATCATTCATGGGGAACGTAGGAGGAGAAGCTTATGGGGTAAAAAGTCAAAATGAATTCAGTTCCAGACATGATGATGTTGAACTATTTAAGGCAAACCCATGGAGGGGTCCAGGGAGTTGGCACTGCTCCTCTGGAACCCAAGGGAGACCTCAGCTGCATGTGCAGATCTGGTGCTACTGGCCTAAAGGTGGTGGTCAAAGTCATGGTTGGGTTTTGATACAGAAAAGGTTTCAGACCAGAATGGAGGGTAGAAGCATGGACTCATAAGGAACTGCAGCACTTTAGGGCTAGAGAGGGGATGTGGAACTTTCAAAGAAAACTGAGAAAGATTAATTCAGAAAGAAGGCCTGAGAGAGAGGCAGGGAGTGGGGAGAGGGTATTTGGAGACAGAAATGTCTGTGAAGCCAAAAGTAGATAAGATGCTGGAAAGAAAACATTGTGTCAAATATTCCAGGGAGGTCTGACAAAATGAGAATGGAAACTGCCATTGAGTTGGTCATTAGTAACTTTTTCCAGGTTAGTTTGAGTGGGTGATGGATGGGCAAAGGCAGGTGATTGGAAGAAAGTGAGGAAATAGCAACAATGAAGCTAGACGATTCTTTTAAGAAAGGTAGAAGAGGGATGCAGGCAATTAGAAGGGAATGCATATTATACAAATTCAAACAAAAGGATAAAATAGCTTAGCAATAAAACTCAAAGTGTGAGAATTTCACTTAATTTTAGATTCAACACATTCGCATTTATACAGCACTAACTTTATGCTAAGAAATATGCTGAAACTTTTACATCCTTAGTTTTTTACTATGTAAAGCTCCTAGCTTTATATAACAGTGGGTGAACAAAGTTGAAGAATATTCTCTTTCCTGTCAGTGGAGTAAAAGTAGTCTGGATTTTTTTTAATAGCCTGAATTCGAAATAATATAATTTTCAGAAGGCATTTATGCATTGAGGCCTTTTTTTTTACCTTGTTTCTAATATAATTATTCACTGGCTCAATACATTCAAAAACATTTGGTTGATCGATATACTTTGCCTATTCTTTTTCACTACATTTTTTGTGGCTTTGCCAAATCACTTGGGAAACATTTCAAAATATGCTACACTCCTTAATTCTACCTGTGGCCACGTGTGGCTTTCTGTCCCACTCCAGGCATTCCCCAAATAAGTTGCTCAGCCAGAACCACAGGTAGGTTTAGAAACACACAGAGGTGACACACATCTTTCTGGTTTCGTTTGGTCCTTGCTGGTTCGTGGGTATGTGCCATTTTACTTTCAGGACCATCTCAAAGTGAACCATCATTGCTAATAAGCCCCAAATTCATTTTTGTTTACCCATCACACAGGGTAACGCTACCCAGTTGTAGACTTTCAAATAAAAAATCTAAAATCCCAGAATTAATGTTACCTCTTCCACACCCCTTCACTCTTCATTTTGGTCTCTTTTCAAATACTGACAACCCTGCCTTCATGCAGGTGTTCTACTCTTTCCCTTCAGCTCCGTTCTTTGGGTCAGGTTCTGGTCACATCACCCTGGATGATTACAACACCCCACCTCCCTGGTTCTAGTTAATTTTCAAGTTTTTTCTGATGTTATCTTTGCAATTATTCAAAAGCAATAGGTGCCTCTCCTGCCATCATTGAGGGATCCTTTTCCAGGTGGTTGGAAGGGGCACGGAGGCCACTGTCCCAAATGCTGTTTCTTTCATCCCATTTTCACTTCCCGGCTACCACAGAGGCCCTCTGTGCCATTTCACCGAAACCAGGACACCAAAAGTAATCTTTAAAGGAAAACAGTTTTGTTTATGTTTTCGGCATGTCCCAGTATGGGAATGAAATAACTTTTATCCCAGCCAAGAGGACACGAACAACCTGTACCCCAACACGGCCTTTAACCTGTCCTTCTCCAGTGAAAGCCAGCCATCCGTCCATTGTAAATGGCCATCATGGGGCCACAGACTCACTTGTCCATTTCATCTCCACAGAAAAATTAATTTCCACTGGCTCTTCTGTCTCACACCAATGAGTTCCTACACTGCCGCCATTTTCTGCACCCCCAAACGAGATCTATTATTTCATTGCTGTGTAGTGAAGTGACACTAAAGAACATTTGTAGTACCTCCCAGATGGTCAGCTGTGGGAATCCCCAATGGCCAAGTAGAAATACAATGTGTGGCTCCTGAGCCTGCTTTCTATGAAAAACCTCCACTGAAATATTGAAGCAAAGTCGACAGTAGAGACTGAACATGGATCAGCCGCCTTTTAAAGGTCAGTACGTCTCTTCTCTCCCACATCTCAAAAACTCCCACTGAGAAAGATGGTAAAATCCAACGAATGTTTCGAGACACACGCAAAGGTCCACTTGGCCTTGAAAATGGAAGACAAGCCCATGGCACCTGGCACATGGGAAACGTCTATGAAAATTCCATAGTTGCCCATCTTCCTTATTTTTCTCCCTTCAAGTAGGAAGTTCACTTTTACAGTGAGATGACTTGTTTTTACAATCTTTTTTACAAGAAATATCAAATCATTTTTTCTTGACCAGGATGCTATTTATAGTGGAGATGGGGTTGGGATGAAACTTCAACCAGAAAATGGTTTGAGGCCACACTGCTAATGACAGATGATGAATGAAAGGCCAAGTTAAGTTAGGGGAGATGTGTGTGCGGGGCAGCAAAGGGCCCTTACGTTTCTCCTCCAACCCTTGTCTGTAATCCTCGCTGAACGGGCCAGGTAGCTTCATCCCCAGCTATGAAACAGTACTCACAAGATCTCTTCTTCCCACTTCGTAAGGATGCAGGATAGAAAATATTTGTTTAGGTGATTTTTAATGGAAAGCAATATCTACAATAAGGTGAAAGAAATTGCCTTTATATATGCTTTCTGCCAGCGTGATAAATTCACTGTAATCCAGGGTGGTTTCTGGGCTTCTCTTAAGAATCCTTTTGTGGGTCGGTAGAAAAAATTACTGTCTTATCTCCTATAAAAATAAAGGATCAAAGGATCATAGGTACAAAAAGACTTTTGTACATTTTTCTGCCTCCCGATGGGACCCACCACTCAGACTGGCAGGAAGCTACTCTTTTTTTCCTGAAACTCTCCTGTTTTCTATTATGTTGAATCCAAACTCATCAAGGTGACTGGTATATTTTGTTATTACATAAGGAATACTTGGTTACTCCTTCCCATTCAATAGTGTATCATTACAGAGGCTGAGCTCTCCCCATCTCCACTAAAACTGCCCCACACCTCCCTCCCACACAGATACAGAAACTACAATATATTGATACTAAGGAGGGGTGGGGAAAGTACTGTACTTTCAACAAATGGGATTCTCTGGTTAACTGAATTCTTTGGCCAGTTGAAACTAAACCCTTGTGTTTCAAGCTATCTTCACTCCTTAAGTTCAACATGGTACACAAACATTTGTTACATGACTTGCGATTTACAAGGCAGCGGGGCCATCTTTCCTAACGTCAAATCTCACTGGGTGGTATTTGACCACAAATAAAGAGCACGTAGGATGTTGGGTTCCATGTGTACTGGTCTGGGAACATGCCCTAGAAGACGATATTTTCAAAAACACAATTCTCTTTGGTTATCATTTGTCTCCCCCACCCCCCAACCAACTCCAGTTAAAAGCAGGGAAAATAAGTCTACTTGTCTGAGGATTCCTGTTCCTTGAACCTAGAATGGATTCTAAGAATCTTAGCTAATTTTACTCTCATAAAAACAAGAAAATCAAGACAATACAATTTTAGCTAGTATCATACAAAATCTATTCCCCTCCCCCTCTCTTTTTTTTCTGTTTGAAGATTTTTGGACCAAATTTTAGAATGTTAAAAGACAGCAAGGTAGAACATATTAGCCGCTGTGATTACATTAGTGTTTGTATCTTCAAGCTTCTCATCCTCTCTGGATGTAATAACCCTCTTTCTTGTTCTGTATTCTTCAGGGGACCAACCCCCAGTATCCACAAACTTCAATGAGACCCAGGGCTGAAAACTTCAGTATTTGGATTCTTTGTCCTCACCAGAGATCCCTCTGCTTAGGTTTAAGAGCATGAGCTTGGAATCAGTGTGGGTTACAAATCTGGGACCACTGTTTACCAGCTTTGTGATTTTGGGCAAGCTATTCAATATCTCTGTGTTCATCTGTAAAATGAGTATCATAGTACTAACTGAGAGGGCTATTGCTAGGTTAAAATGAGATAATCTGGATAACATAGAAAGCTCCGCTTAGATTTAGCTATTTTATTGCTATGCTAATCACTTCTAGGCAGCATTTCTCAGAGGAGTTCTACAGACCTAATTCATCATAATTATACACAGAGTTTATGAAAAATGTGGATTCCTGCTCCCTACCTCCAGAGGAGTCTCATTCAACACGTAGGGGGTGAGGTTTAGAAATGGTGTTTTTACTAAGTACTCCTTAATTGTGACACACCCAAAAGTTTGAGAACCACTTCCATAGTGGTTTTAAGAACATTTGATTATTTGATTTGCTCTGCTAACTAGTAGGTTTTCTTTGATTTTCTGACTCTAGAAATCCAGGCAATCATGTCCCAGTGTCATGGACTCTGGACATTTGTTGTCTGCTAAACATGTGAATCCCTGACATTAAAATTCTCCATTGGCTTAGTCTTGGTGTGAGACAGGATACCCTGCTTCCATGACAAAAACTGAAGTAGGAATGTCTTCCTCCCTCACCCTCTCATCCCCTGATCCCTCCACACAAGCACACACCGGCGCAAGGACATTTGACCAAGGATTAGCCACACGGACACTGCCACTCAGACTTTGAATCATAGGAAGAGAGACCCAAGGACTAAGAGATAAATGATTGGTGGCCTAACAAGGGATAGTGTGTGGCCAACAGCCCTGACAGCGTACAGCAGGCCCGGTGTTAAGGAGCATACCCACCCCTGCCCCTGCCAAGTTTGGATAAAAACGTCTCTGATAAGGGAGGAAAAGTGCCTTTTTAGCATTAAGATGTCTACAATTATGCTAAAAGGTAGACAATCTTAGGAATACTTGATAAGGTTCAGCAAAGAGACAAAGACTCAGCCAGCATACTAACACACAAGAATTATGCTCTGTGTGGTCAGTCAACTCTTGCAGGAGAAAGGTTTGCTTCTCTTGAAGATGCTTCACCCTGAGGCTAGAACAGGCAATGCCACTGTTTTTGACCTTCTACTTGCAGAACCAGAAAGCAATTCCCAGCTTCTACTCTAGGCTTAATAAGGTAACACCACATGGAACTCAATGCCCAGACTTAACGATAACAGGAAAAAGAAGCAGAACTTGGGGCGGGGGGTACAGTAAAAGACAGAGAGGACTATAAAAAACAGAGAAGTGAGAAGAAGGACACAGAGGCTTCTGAAAGTGGACATGTGTGGGTGGAAAGGCTGCTCAGTGTGAGGAGGGGCTGCCCAGTCCCACCCCCAGTTCTCAGGGAAGACGCTCCACTAGAAACGAGCTTCTGTCCTCTCCTTGCCCTTCCTATACTCTCCTCCTTCAGGAGCAGGAGAAACTTCAGAGACTGGGAGCTCTCCTGGCCCCCTCTTTACCATACAAAATTTTTATAGGACAAGCACACATTGTCCTTCAAAGGGAAGATCAACAGGTTTGGTGGTAAACTCATTTCAGAGGTATCATTAGTAAGGTCTTTTGGCTGAGGAGCTAGCAATACCAAGACCCATACGCTCAAAGTACTAGAATAGGTCAAGCACTTGATGACTTTTATTATGTCTTCTAGCCAGGACATTCTATGTTCTGTGAATATTCTACACACACTTTATAAGAAACAGTTTTAAAAATGTTTTTAATTGAGTTGTAAAGAGAGGAAGGGTAGGGGGGGGAGATAAAGAAAGAGATCAATCTATTGTTCCACTGACTTGTGCATTCATTCATTGGTGGCTTCTTGTATGTGCCCTGACTGGAGGTTGGATCCACAACCTTGGCGTATCCAGACAGCACTCTAACCAACAGAGCTACTCGACTAGGGCAAAAAAACACAGGTATCTTCTGTGGCTCTACTACTTTTTAAACAATCTCTTTACCATTCTGAGTCTCAGTGTCCTTTCATGTACACAGTGGGTGTAGTGGACACTGAGTTATCTGTGTCTTTTCCCTACTTCTTCCTTTTTTACATAAATCTCATCCTGTTCTGATACCCTCTCCTTCCCTCCCACACAGCCATGCACCTTAGGGCACCCTGAGCCCAGTCCCAGCCCTAGCAATAGGCCTGGTGGGTCTAAAAGTAATCTTAATTCCTCTTGCCAATGATTGGTTCAAGAAGTGCATGCAACACAACTCTGGCCAAGAGCCACAAAGAGGTTTGCAGGAGGGATTTTAGAAAAACTTCTCACTCCTAAGAGACAGAATCATGGGGGCAGGGGATGACCGCTCATTTTTCTCTGAAAATACTTGGGCTCTTCTGTGATGCCTGGAACTGCTGCAGCCATCTTTCTACCAGCCTGCAGGTGCAGGCACAGCAATGATAGCAATTTGATAGAAATAACTGGTGGGGGCAGGATGGGACAGGGGGTCCTGATGGCAGTGTTGAGCCACTGAATTAACCAACTTTGAAATCTGCCCTCAGATCTGAACTAAAATAATGAATTCACTTATTATTAAGCACATTTGAGTTGAGTTTTCTTTTACTTGAAGCCTAATTCATCCAACTGATACCGTGGATATAATAATATTACAGCATATTTTTAAAGGCCTAGGCAGATAAAATATATAGGAAACATTAAGTAGTATATCAAAGTAATACATTATTATTATCATCATGAATGAGTGCTTAATTCTCTGCCTTCCATAGCCTCATGAATTTTATTTTTTTAAAGATCTCTGAAACAAAACAATTTCTAAATATAACTAATATTAAAATATCTCAACACAAATGAGGATGGGAAAATGGAAACTAGAAAAATGATCTCCCGTTTTCTGTGACAACCGCAGGACATGGCCAGGGGAGTGGTCTGGCATTCCTGTCACCCTCCATGATAGGAAGTCCCAGCCTGGCCTTTAAACCCAAGTGCCCCAAACTAGCTTGGCCTTTCTTAAGCATTTGCTTTTACTACTTTCTTTGTGCTACATGTCATTTTCTCTCTGAGCTCCCTTAAACTCCCTATTGTAATCTCATTGACTGGAATGGCACTCAATAGCAAATGGAGGTATAATCAATGTCTCAAAATATAGTTGGAAATCGGCCCTGGAGTCTGGCAGCTGCGCCACTTTCTAATTCACCTGAAAGTTTATGGATGGCTCTTCGCTCTCCCATCACAGAACAAATAACAATGCTGAGAAGATCAAGAAAGGACTGTGTTCTGCTGCTCTCTGGGTCCCATTTAATTCTAGATGTGTTATCCACTGAGGATTAGAGCAGAATGAGACCGAACCTGAAACATCTTTCCTTTACGTTTAAATGATTAGTGAATAAGCATGCACCTCCAGGACAGAGCTGGCATGTACAGTGGAAGTGCTCTCTCCAGCTGTGCCAATTTGCCTAGACCTTGAAATCAATTATGATTTTATTCCAATCTCAGGAGTTTGGTTTGAAGAGAATCTTTGCCTAGCAGGAGGAAAAATTAGGATAAAAATTCCTAATTTCTAAGAGACATACTGTTCTTAGAAAACCTTACTTAGACCTCTGATTTAAGCTACACAGAGGTTTCTATAAAGAAGGACTTTATATCTATATCTATCTATCTCCATCTCCATCTCTATCTCTGTCTCTGTCTCTATCTATCTAATCAGACCCTAAGATCAAGGGAACTCAAAGCTACCTAGCCCAACTCCTGGAAAGATTCAAGAGTCAAAGAGATCAAGAGACTTGCCAAATATCATACGGCTTGCCCAAGATTAAAGACAATAGCAGTAAAATATACTTATCATAATAGTAGCTATTATTTATTTTGCTCACACAATGTGCTTTGCATTAATCAATTTAGGCCTCATAATTACCCCAGGTAGTAGATATTAACTACGCTATTTTAGAAATGATAAAAGGGAACTTTAGCGATATTAATTATTGTCCGATGTTTACCTGCCAATAAGTGGCAATGGTTCTCAAATCTAGAAATGTACAACTCTAAGCAAAGTCTAGGCTCATAGCCACCCTGCCAGCTTGGTATATATTGTACCAGATGCTAGTAGACCCCATCTAATCTTACTACACCAAGATATCACCTATATTCAGAGAAAATGGAAATTGGAGTGAGACATTTAATTGTAAACTTTTACAGCTCTTCATGGTTATTGAATTCTAACCAATATCCATTCTGTTATAGAGGAAAGAATGAGCCTGATAATATAATCTAAACATACTTAATGCTTATATATATTAAAATAGTACCTAGACAAGATATAATTTAATCTCTTTTCAAAGCACAACATCCTCTTTCCTTAAAGCTCTGGAAGATTGTTCAAAACAAGCGTTTCCTTTTTTTCTTTAAGTATTAACACAAAACACCTTGACTTTATCCTTTCAGATCTCCCCTATTTATCAGGCTGACATTTTGAAATTGGGGTTTGCTATGAAAATAGCTTACCCAATGAAAGAGCATTGTGTTGGGCCAATGTCTTTTTTGAGCACTGTGACTCCTGGTTTCATTGTTCTGTTCTGCTGCGGAATTACCATGGCTATTTTTAAATCACCACTGTACACTTGTCAGCTTTGAACGGCTCCTCCTCTTGGCTGCATGGGCTCCAGCTGCCTTTTTAGTCCTACTGATAAGCGACCCCATATGTAATATTTTTATGGCTTCTCATCTATTTATAATTGCTTCTCAAAAACTAGAAAACTGTATTTGCATCCTACTTTTTTCCCCAATCTACATTACCCCTCTGACTGAAGTAATAACCTGTCATGCTTAAACAATTAGCATAATGCCGAAGACACATGGGCCTCCTACATACTACTAATGGGACACCAAAAGTGGCTTTGGGAAGCCAGATAAAAATATGTTTATCTGACTTCCAGTGCCACAGTTGGGCTAGCCACCTTTGCACACACATTACTGACATAGGACCACCACACTGAGTGCTTCTCCAGGGGTGGCAGCCTTCCTCCGTCTGATATCTGAGACCCTGCAGGGTGGTTTCCATGACTCAAGTGCAACTAGTACACCAGAACTGTCATCTTGTGCTGAATGTGACACCATGGTGGTACAATGTCCACCTTGTCCACGGATCCTAATTTCCAGAGCATGGTTCTGAGACACACCCTGGCTTCAGATTATGCAAGAATTTTTTTCATCCATACATTAATTCACTTACTCATTTATTCATTTATTAACTCAGTAGGTATTGGTGAGCAAAATTTTTCCAGGCTTTTATCCCATAATATCACCAATTTAAAAGCTATGTTATCAAATATTCCTGGATTAAATTCTTAACTTCTACCTTTTAATAAAAATGTAAGTAATGAATAACATTTCTGAGCTCTTCATTATAATTCACTCATGCCAGACATGCTACAGGGGACAGACACAGTATTAAGAAACCAAATCTAACATGCTCTTCTAAAAAAATTCCAGGCATACCATGTCACAGCATTGCATTTAGCATAATTGTAGCATAATAAAGGGGTTAAGGGCAAGGACTCTGGAGCCAGTGAGCATGGGTTGGAATTTTGACCTTACCATTTAACTGGCTATGTGACTTTGGGGAAACTACCCAACCCTTTTGATCCTCAGTTTCCTCACATGTAAAATGGGAATAATTATCGTATTCATCCTCATTGGGCAGTTTTGAAAATCAAATGAGTAAGCGCAAGAAAATCTCTTAAGACAGAGCACATAAATACTTACTGTTATCATGTTGGCAAGCACTGAGCTACGTGCATCGCATAAATGATGTCAATTAAATATATAAGGCAGGCGTTATTTTTATCTCAAATTCAAGAAGAAAAAAAACAAGGTTTAGAAGAGTTAAGTAACTTTCCCAAGGCTGCTCAGGTACAGTTAAGAGAGGAGCCACGATTCCGACCAAGGCATTTTCCTAACAGAGCCCATTTGCTTAAAAACTCCGCCATACTGCCCAGACTTTTAGCTTTCCAACCAAGCTGAACTGGGTTGGTTGAGGTGCGGTATGATTTGGCCTGGCTTGCGTTCAGTTTATGGAACTGTGTAAAAGTAGGCAACCCTTCAGAGAGTGGGACACTCCAATCAGCAGCATGCCACTCCCCCGTGTATAAAATTATATCTCAATTATCCTCATTAATTTTTTTTTACTTTCCCAGGATTCTTGGTGACCATGGAATTTTTCTGCCCTCTGAAAGAGGAATTCAGCAGCAAGAAAAACTCATCTTACTGAACTGGTTGCTGTTCATGACGCAGTTTTATGAAATAGAACTGACTCACATCAATGGTTGAACATGCCCTTTTTGAATCTTTTAAGTTCATATAGATATAGATGGAAAAGACAAAAGCTTCCTAGAATTTCTAATGGAAATGGCACAGAAATAAACACCAGAGAATAACGAGTAAGCAATGAAATGATGAAGTGTTCTGTCACTGGAATCCGAACTCTTTCCCCCTCCTGTGTGTCGAACACGCAGCAGGAGGGGAGCAGGGCCCATGGTTTCACAGGTGGGCTCCACGTCCTTCAGGGACCGTCTGACGGTCACACTGAGCAGTTTTACACCCCATCAAATAGATTCTCTTTGTGCAGAAAATAAACACAAAACTTATCACATATTGTTTCGCTAGCCATTTTAATTAGAGTAGTGTGAGCTATTAATTATGAATATCTCTGTAGAGTACTAATAAAATGACTCAAGAAAACAATCAACAATAGTAACAATTATTGAAATAATGGCTAACTTTTTATTAAGGGCCTTCTGTATGCCAAACACTTTATATATGTTATCTAATTTAATCCATATATCACCCTATGAAGTCGATACTGCTATTGTCCTTCTGTTATAGAAGAGAGAACTGAACTGAGGTACAGTGTGTTGAATTATCTTGTGCAAGTGTGGGAAGAACAACTAACTTTTCACCAAAATTTGTGCTCCCCTTTTCAGAGAATCAAGCTGCCCAGGCAGGGACTATGTTCCCTAGCTTCCCTTGCATCTTGGTGGTACCGTGTGACTAGTCCTCACCAATAGAAAGAAATGGGAGGGGTGTGTGTCTTTTCCAGCCCTGTTGGTGCCTGTGTCTTCTCCACACTCTCTAAAGAGATAAGCACTCGCTACTTATCTGCTGGTTGCATGCAGAAGATGCTGAGGTTCTAGGAGGTGCATGAACCCCAAGATGAAGGAGCCTTATCTCTGAATCACAGCATGGAAGATTGCTTACCAGAAACAGCACCATTGGATTGTTACATAGGTGAGAAATAAACTTCTGTGGTGCCAAAGCACTGATAATTGGGGGTTTATTTGTGACAGCAACAACCGCTATCTTAAGTAGTACACAAGATTAACCTGGAGGAGCCAGAAAGCAAATTCAGGGATTCTGACTCCAGAGTCTCCATTCTTAACCACTCCACTGGAGTGCCTCTCAGGAAAGGAGGCAGCAAGCTCTTCGCCGTAGTTCATTCACGGGAGAAATGCAGGGACAGATAGAGATAGGGGTAAGAGACTAATTCTAAAGAGCTCTTCTGAAGTGGTCCAGGCATACTTGTGCCTCATTGCATTGTATTTATCTTTGGCCACTTGATGTCCAAAAAACTCAACAATGTTATCTTCAAATGCTAATGATAGGAAATTTGCATTTCTTTTCTCATTTTAAACTGAATGTCAGCTCTGTTTTCTAAGAACTCACCAAAACAAAACAAAAAAAGAGACTGATTTAAGGAAGAAAAATAAAATAATTATTCTGGATACATTCCTGAGTGAATTAGGTAATTTCTCATTCTCTAAAACTGAGACATGTGTCCTTAAGGCAGCTGCACTCAGACTCCACAGCACAGGCTGGAGGGTGACAACTATGCGTCGATTCCGATGCTAACTGAATTCGAGCAAACTGGATTTCTGAGCTCCCTGCCCCATGCCGCCTCTCCGCTCTCCCTAAACCATCCGCTACCCAGGCCAACACATACCTTTTTTATGGGCCACATTTTCTGGATGGTTATAATTTTAAAATCTCTGGCCTCAGAGTGCTATAATTACCTCTTGATGATGTAATTAGTAACAAAATTTAACAGGGTATCATGGGACACCTAGAACCTTTCCAAACGCATCCACCTCATTTATAAAGGGTTTTGAACCACTTCCCCAACCAACTGCCCATAAAACCAGGGCTCCCAGGGTGACAGAATTCACCCACTTCTAGTGAACAGTGCACACTGACCTATGCAATAATGTTAGGCTGAAGAATATTATAAATGCTGTCAGTGACCAGTAACTCACAAGTGCTCTCATTACCTTACCAGCAACGTAGGCAGGTGTGCTCAAGTTAGCACCCTGGGATACATTAGACGTGATGTAGGGAATTAGTCATTAGTCCCCATAAGGCACGTTTTTCTCCCACTGTGGTGATGTGGAGGGTTTAACGCGAGAGCTCCAGTGTGAGAACTGAGCCAGTCTCTGGCAGCTTAGACACTGTCTAATGAGAGCTGTGAAGGCCAGCCCTGAGTTTACATGAGATGGGGATTTTCCTTTCAACCCTGCCCCTCACCTGCCATCCCCATCACAGGGCAGATGCCCAAAGAGAATCGGGCATAGTCTTAAAGAGACATCATAAAAGTCCATTACGGCAGCTTAGTGTCCAACATACAGCCTCAGCATGGATTGCGGCTGCTGGTTTTTTTTAGAAACATGAAGTGAAAAAAGCTGGTTAGGTCAGCTTGTATTTAAGGAGAGTTTTGTAGCATCAGATGTAACAACGTCAAACATGACAGCAAAATTCTATAATCTGATAACACTTTACCTCATCAATGATAAAGAAGCAACGGAACTCTACCCTGAAAACTTCTAGAGTTAGTTGAACAAACCATGGGCCTGAGGCTTTCAATGGAACTTGGATATAGAGGTGAAAAAGCAAAATGCCCGGCTTGTGTTGCTGAGATAAGTTCTGACATTTAAAGTCATCCATGACTTAGAAGTGGAGGGGAGATCTGTTCCCGAGTAGAGGAACTGTGAAGAAATGATACTTCACTTTGAGTTTGAAAAGCACTTCAGCGGAGTTGGGATACAAGCTTGCCACAATAGAAATCTCTGTAAGATTAATGAATCTAATGCTGAATGGAAATTAAGTATTCCCTAAAATGAAGGCAAAGCTCAAAGTTTTAAATATTCAGCTTAATTCAGCCTTGAGTTTAGACTATGAAGGTTAGAATTAAACTGAGGATCCTGGAATAAATTCTATGGATCAGGATAGAGAAAATAGAGACTCTGCTGCCTTTCAGTCAGGTCTATCTTGAACATCAATACCTTTTGAGGTGGAAAGTTTTAATGTTGGGGTTATTTTTAGCTAGCAATCTTA
Source organism: Macrotus californicus (assembly GCA_007922815.1). Lineage (NCBI taxonomy): Eukaryota > Metazoa > Chordata > Mammalia > Chiroptera > Phyllostomidae > Macrotus > Macrotus californicus. Next base: position 51,723 of record VMDR010004766.1, read on the forward strand.
TCTTAAACTAGGCACTTTCTTTCCTCTGAGTCTCATCTGCAAGATAGAACTAATAATAATATCTTCCCTGCCCCGGCTGGAGTGGCTCAGTGGATTGAGTGCCCACCTGCAAACGGAAGGGTCGCTGGTTCAATTTCCGGTCAGGGCACATGCCTAGGTTGTGGGCTGGGTCCCCAGTTGGGGGTGTGTGAGAGGCAACCAATTGATGTATCTCTCACACACTGATGTTTCTCTCCGTCCCTTTCTCCCTCCCTTCCCCTCTCTCTAAAAGTAAATAAATAAGTCCTCTTAAAAATATCTTTCCGATTTCTCATATTTATGGAGACCAAGTGAAGTAATGCAGGAGATTCCACTTTAAAAAACAAAACTGAAAGAACAGCTTGATCCTAAATGAGAGAGTGCCCATATTCTGAAAGTTTTAAGCTCCAATCAAGGAAATGGCCTTGACCCTTGGCAGAGTTTGGTTAAAAGGTCAAAGATTCATGGAAATGATTTGGACTTAAACACCAGGAACTGTGTGGCAAAAACTGCTTTGACACTAACATGAGCAGACACTAAAATGTGTTATGGAGAACAGGTGGTACGGTTGGCAGGCACAGCGTGTCCTTCTGAAGCAAGGAGCACTTTGAGAGGCTTCTTCAGAAGCAAGTAGCAGAGGCTCCATGTAAGTCCATTGTCACGAGGACATGCCTGCTTCTTTCCTGGTGGGTAAGAGTGGTGTCTTCTTTGGAAAGTGAGCCATCTTTTCCTCAGCAGATGGATCTGAATTAGAAATTCCCATGCTCCCCCTTCACTACCCAACCTCTCTTGTTCACCGAGTTAATTCCCTCACACACACAACACCCGGAGTCACCCAGAGGCTCCTTTATGCATCATTTCAGAAGCCGGTGAGGTCTCCCCACTGCTAGGGCCACTCCATTCCAGCATGTTCTGAGCACTGTAGCCAGGTGTACCTTCCTAAAACACCACATTCAGGAAAATTTGTGATAAGCCATTCAAACTCCCTTACAGGCATCCATGACCCAATCCTGTTCACCTTTTAGAGCTCTCGCTGCTCACAACCTGTGCTAAATTCAAACTAAACACGTCTTCCAAACATACAACACATTTTCCCACCTCCCCGACCTTGCCCAGACTGCTTCCCTCCTCTGTTTGAGGTATGACATCCAAAGGCAAGACCATGACAGCGCCGAAATCTGCTGTATCATCACGTGGTTTCCTTGCAGCAATGCCCTGCTGAACCATGGCTCCTACCTCAAGCATTTGGAAACCCCCTGGCTGAATTCATCCTTCTCTTACAGTTCTTTGGATTTTGCTCGGAACAATTACATTTTCTTTATGATAGTTATTTATGTGTTTATTGGAGTCTATCTTATAGACTGTGCATTATTTGAGGGCAGGAAACTATGCCTTACCTTTACTGTACAATTCACTAACTGATATTTTTTAAGTAAATGAAGGTGTTAATTAATAAATGAATGAAGTTTTACCTTCCATCCTTTGCTCATACTCTTCCACACAAAATACTCTGACGTGGCTTCAAATTATCATCCATCCTTCAATGTCAAGCTCAGGGCTCATTTGCTCCAGAAAGCATTCTCCAAACTACCTCAGATCCCACTAACCCCTCTGCTGTATTTATAGTCTATATGCCAAAAAGCCAAACAGATTATGTCCCGAAGACATTGGTCTTAAGCAGAAGGCCTTAAATCTGAAACCCACAGATTAGGGAGACCATGAACCCTCTAAAAGTGAATGCAAACTTTTATGTACACACCCAGGTCATTAGAGTGTCCAAGAGCTCCATGACCACCCCCAAAAAAGATTGAAAAACCACTATTCAGAGGGGACTGTAAACTGCTTCCTTGGAGCAGAGATTGAGTTTGTTTTGTACATCTTTCCTACTTCCCCCAATGGCTAGCCAAGCACTAGGAACAGAGAGGAGGCTGTCCTTGAATAACTAGAAATATCTCCTTGACTCCCAATGTGCCTACCTAGCATAGCCCCCAGCCTGAAAGGTGATAGGTAGAGTTTAGTAATGGCATTGTAAGTAGATAAGCAAGTGATCTCAGGATTACAGTGAGTTAATGCCTGAACCGAAATGGGGGAAGAGCACCTGGCCTAGCAGAATTACCTTTCTCTGTGTGAAATTCTATGACAAGATGAGGCAGGTGAGCCCTGGGCAGTTCTGGGTAGTTAAAAACTAAATCCGTAAAGGAGCTGGTCCCTCTGGAGGCAGGCCTGCTTGGTCCTGGGCGCTCAAGGCAGAACCCCCGCCCCAACATCATTTGCTTTCCCACCTTTCTGCCTGTCCCCACCTGCTCCAGAGAGCATGGGAACCCACATGTGCTGAATTAATATTAAATAGTCTTTACAAAGCATAATGCATTAGGGAGATAGTGTTAGCAAAGGAATGTCAGAATTTTAACTTGGGATTGAGCAGCAGGACAAAATAACGTCTTTTACCAGCTGTAATGCTTTCATGAAAAAAACTATGGAGTCTTTTTAAGTTACAAATGATGACTTTAGCTATTTAACCAAAGAGTTGATTTTAAAAGAAAATAACAGGGGAAGTAGGAGTGGTAATTTTTGTTTTCACAAGCTCAATTCCTTTTGGTTTATCCTTGATTTAAGTCATGGTTTGTGTTATAAACCAAAAACACTATAAGCAGCTAGTGCAGTCGTGGTTTCGATAAAACTCTCTTAAGTAATGGTGATCCCACCTTATTTAGACAAGTCAGGGGTCAATATGGCCTTATTTGCTTCTGGTTTTCATTAGTGGTGCTCTCTCTGTAGCATCACTCTTCGTACCGGCTCCTTGAATACACAGAGGATTCATGCTTCAGTTCTGCATGTATTAAGAATGCAGCCATAGCAACTAGAAGCATTAATGAACTATTTGCTTATGCAGTAATAATTAACTTCCATTACATTACTTTGTGTGATTACTTTCTTAATTGCCTGAATTATGCATCCATTTAATATTTAATAACCATTCTCAGAAATCAGACACTGGTAAAAAAACAAATTGCTCACAGTTTCCTTGCAATAATTAAGCTCACAAAAATAAATGAAACCTTTTAAAAACGAATGCCTTGTGATTATATCCTTGCATATAGAACAAGATCCTAAATTAGTTATTTATTAAATCTAAATTTAAGCCCAAATAGTGCATTTTTCACTTTCACCTCGGGAAATCAACCTGCCCAGTACCTGGTATCAACAACAGAATTAAGTGCCTTCTATTTTCTTTGGGAGTCACAAGCTGCATTAATATTTATTACCATGCAAAATTCAAAAGTCCTTTAAATATTGCGTGTTTATTATTTATTTCAGCTTGGCATCTCTTTTACACAAGGTAAGTAAGATGTTTAGTTGAAGATTAAAGTGTTAATGAAATGAGATCAATAGCTCTCCATTGAGATGGGCTATTGTGAGCCTTCGCCATTCTTTTCTGCTTCCTAACACCCCCCACACTCACTCACATACTCAGGCCCACACATTCACCTCCTAGTCCCTTGTAAAACAGTGAAACACGCCTGTGCAATGTGTTTTTAACCAAGCAAAAGCAGATTCGTGGCAATTTATCCTCACACATTTACACTCCCAGCCGGGCAGTTTGATCTCCCCGCCTTTTCAGGTTACCTGCTAGAGCTCTCAGAATCCCATGCCCTTCCGCCAGCACCCAAGCAAAGCCACATGCTGATTTGCAAAGTGATAATGCTATTATCCCATTCTACATCAGCTTCAGTTACCACCGGCTTGCAAAGTCATCACTGTGTTAACAAACAAAACATGTGACTGCTCTCTATGGCAGATTTCGTGGTGAATAGATTCTACTGAATCTGGACAACTTTTTTTTTTACTCTTCCCAGGACTGCATCTGCAAAATTGTTCTGCCAATCCACATTGATTATGGCAGCCATGTACAGACATGCTTATCTGAGCCACAACCATGTTAGTCTTAAGCTACAGGGACACTGAGATGTTATTTACCCACGGTTACCCTGTGTGTCCATAATATACACAGCATAATGCATGCCACGTGAAAAATGGGGGGAGGAGTGATTTAAAGCATTTTGCACCAAATGAGCTCGTCCAGAAAAATAGGTTCAGCCAAAGAGATTATGCACAGAGTGCCAAGCAAATAGCTGAGATGAACCATTTTCCTACCAGAGAGGAGAATCTTTTTGCAAGGCATGGAAATAGCCTCAGGGAAGGGGTAGCCTTGGGGGTGGGGTTAGTTTGTGGAGAACAACTGGAGTTTAGGGTGTCACAAGTCAACAGTGACTGCTACCCTGAGTTTCTAAACTGAGCTAAATTGATGCCAATCTTGCTGACTGTTGTTACAGTGGGCAGAGTCATTAGGATTTGCTTTTTAAATGATCTCTCAGCCTGTAAGGCTGGGAGCTGCTAGCAAGGCAAGGTTAGAGAGAAAATGATAGCAGTATGTTGATGCTTCACAGACCTCATGATAGTTTCCGTCTGTCATTATTTACGTCTGACTAGATGCGTCATGTCAGCTACCTAGAAGGCACTTTAATATGAAGCCCTTGTTTGCCTCCGCTCTTGTGCAGCCAGACTGGGATACTATTATTTTTGCATCACTACACTTAGGTGAAGCTTGCTTCAATCTTTCAGTAATGACACACGGAAGAAATAAAAATGGCTGTGTCCAAGTTATTACACATGCTTGTATTCTAACAGGCCCCGTCAGCATTGCTCGGAAAAAGAAAAAAGTGAATTTAAATCAATAAAGAGACACTTATTAAAAGGTCAGCTTAATTTTGTTTGTTTCAGTTTTTTCCCCAATATTTTAGGTAAAACTATTTTGCTTTGGCTTTGGATTAGTATATTCATTAAAGGATGGAATCACTTGCGGCGGGCGGAGGGCGGGGTGGGGGGAAGCTATAAAACTAAGATTTGATCAAACTTGCTCGTGTTGTTTAACACCATCGTATCATTTTTATAAATTCTATCAGCGTCACTGTAAATAAAGCCACGTGGAAAGCTTTTATTTTATATTTATATTATTGACACCAAAAAGGACAGATTTTCAAACACTGTGCGTTTATCTGTAAAACTCTGTACAGAGAGGTCTAATCACAGAAGTCATACTGATTTTCAAATCTGAGATTCCTATTTCATATATCAGAAAAAAACACCATTATGGCAAAAATTAATTTAGGATATTTATGTTGCCTTCCACTAATATTGTCTTAACAAGTGAAACTACCACTACTTTGTACCTGTCCCTGGTAGAGAAAAGAAATATCAGCTGAAAAGATATCTAGAATGCTAGAATTTCTTGGCACCATTTTATATTAAGACCTATAACATA
>VMDR010004767.1:0-48144 GCA_007922815.1 Macrotus californicus
AAAAAAAAGAAAGTTGTATTCCAGTTAATCCATTATTATGATTCAGTTTGTTCATCTGTTAAATAAGACTGTTATGGATTAAATGAATTAATATTTGTAAAATACTTGGAATAATACTTGGCACACAGATTAAATGCTATATGTGTAATTATTAAAACAAAAGAGGTTCTACTATTACTACTGCTTAAAAATAAGAAACTGATGTGCACACAGCTAGAACTCAGCATCAGGACTCTATCTTTAAGTCAGTGCTGCTAACCACTAAACCAAACAGAGAATCCCACAGTACCACTGTCACAGAAATCACTTTTAAGAGAGAGGTAATTGTAGTTAACAATCCTTACATCTTTCTCTGTTTATTGTCTTTCTCTTCCCTCTAGAATGTCAGCTTGTTGAGGACTTTATTTCTTTTTTCATTTATGTATCTACAGTGTCTAGAAGTGTTTGGCCTTATAGCTTCTCAATAAATAGCTCTTGATTGAATTAATGAGTGTTTCTATTCTATATTTTTGCCAAGAACTTGACTAGAATCCTATAGTTTTTTTGGTCATGAATATATTGTTTACCTAAACCACAGGTGACACTGTACTGTCACCCGTATTTTTTGAACACCAGATATAGAGATCAAATGAAATGGTGTAACATCTTTACAAAATATTCAGAAGAGCTGTAGTCAAGTGTGGCTCTAATTGCTATTCACCTGACATGCCCTATTCTGAAAAATTTACCAATAGTTTAACATTATTCCATTATCATTTATTAACGTGCTTAGAGTTGAGGATGCTTAATCAGATCTATTCTCCACCCTGATTTTTTATGAAAACGGTAATTTGGAAGAATGATGGGACTTTTAAAAAAACAGAATATGGATTTATATATTGACTTTCCTAATTCAATTTAATTCAATAAATGTTAAGTTGTGATTACAGAGACTATGGTAGATGCTTGAGAACAATGATTTAAAAAAAAAAAAAGACAAACTCTGCCCTGTGACTGGAACTCACCCCTCCCCTAGAGTTTTCTTTTCTTTAACATGAAGGGGTCAGCTAGCATTATCTCCAAGGGCCCTCTCTGTGTTCTCCTTCGATGACCCATACTTCCTAGCCTTCTTAAATAGGAGATGAGGGATATTAATTAACCTTAATTTTGATGATAATTTTGACCTTCATTATTTTCTAATATAGTGTGTAGTTAGTCTTCTGTTTCCCTCTCTCTTAATCAGTGTTTTCCTTCAATATCAGGTGTTCTTTCTCACTAGTAACTATATATCTACTTCTAATAGTATCCTTATCCTCCCCAAAATGTGATTCTTAAAGTAGCCTGAGCTGGGAAAACAATTACATTTATTTGAACTATGTGTTAACTGTGACTTAATAGCCTGGGTAAGACTGTGGGAGCCTCCCTCATGGAATCAAGTGTGAGAGCTGTGGTTTGGAAACCCCTTTTACTGGTCTCCTGGGCCCCTTTACTAACTTCTGGAATCTAAAGGCAGTGTTCTAGATGATTGAAGATGCTAAAAGTTTGACTGCTCATGGTGTTTGTGTCTAAACAAAATGCAGTGATATAAAAACTGCCAAATTCCCTGAACAGTCAACAAAAACAGCGAGGCTGTTCTGGGGGGTGGCAGCTGAGGTAGGTTGGAGACCTGAGTGGCAGGGATGAGGAGCAGGACTCTGGTAGCAAGCTGTGGTTTCCTCTGCTCTTGAATCCACATTCCATTCAAGTGCCCGTGTAGAGAATTCCATTTGACTGAGACTATTCAGACCACGCATGAGACGCTGACCAAACAGAGCTCCAGAGAGCCAAAAATAAAGGCTTTGCTAAGGCGAGGCCAATTAACCAGAGCTAAGCCACCAGCTTCTATAGGAAGTAAGTCGAACCTTTATTACTACAGGAAACATCTAAGGAGTGTGAGAGGATGGCCAAGGACATTTAACAGCTGGAAATGCCCTTCCATGTAACTTCTTTCAATCCACATTTTACCCTTGCATTCAAATTCTGCCTCCTCCATACAGACTTTCCAGGGCTACAGCAAGAAATAAGCATCTTCTTTTCTGAGCTCCAATGCAAACTCTATAATGGCACTTTTCTGTGAAGTTTAGAGTCTCTCTTCCAGAGGGTGGGGAAGGAAAAGTGCAGGGGAACATGTCTTATTCAACATTTGTCTCCAGCTCAGAGCATGCTGCAGGCAATGGAGAAATAGCTAAAGCCTTAGACCTAAGTCCTCTAAAAGTGTTCCCCACACCACCATCATCTTCATCACCTGGGAACTTGTTAGAAGTGCAAACTTTTGGGTCCCACCCCAGACATACTAAATCAAAACATCTGGGGCTGGGGCCAGAAATCTGTGTTGTATCAAGCCCTCCAAATGATGTTGATTCCTGCCAACGTTTGAGATCCACTTCCTGAGACTTTAAGGAGAACATACTACCTTTCCTCTGCACTTCTCGTATCATCCATCCCATAAACACTCACATCCATGTCATATTCCTTCTAGAATGGGAGCTCCTCAGGGCAGGGGCGAGGTCCTGTCATCTCTATATTCCCCAAGCCCCTAGCTCACAGTCCAGCATGGTGCACACTGGATAAATGAAAGGGAATCTCTCGCAGAAATTCCCTGTGGCTGTGAATGTAACAGGACTTTCTGAAACGATGTTCCTGCTTAATATTTCCAAAGATGAATCATGTCTGAAATACTAATTCTAATGGGAATTACCACGCAGATGAATCATTTCATAATGAGAAAAAACCTGGCTGCCAAGGAAGCCTCTTGAAAAGAAAAAATCAAATTAGGACAAATGGATTATTTTGCACAGCTTGCAATCTCAGGCTATGAATTAGGCCAACAGAAGGGATTTAATGGCCTGAACTACCAGGCTCCCTGCAGCTCTAAGGAGCAACAAGTCAATTAATGAAATCACATGGGAACAAAGCCCCTGCAAGACAAAAACAAACTTTCACAAATCTCCTAGACTGCGATGCCCTGGCTCAGAGGCTCAGGGGCAGCGTTCTTGCTAAGCTGTGCACGAGTGAAGTTGTGAGGGTCAGGAAGTTCCTCAAATCCTCGGGCTCCAGGCTGCTGTGTGTCCACAACAGGTGGAGGGGACCAAGGCCAACATATAGGGTCAGGTTGTGTGCTTCCTATGCTCCAAATGTCCAGGTTGGCAGGGATCAATATTGTCATCTTCATGGGTCCCAGAGTTCCTTTTCTGCCTGGGTCATTGCTTCTGGACCAACCAACATTGTATTTCTTTCCTCTGCTCTTTGCCTAAAGACTGTCTGAGACTGACCTCCAGGAACACGCTGCTCTGACCGCAGAGGGTGGGACAGCAGAGCAGAGGCCACAGTGGAGGAGAAAGAGCCTGGTTTTTGCATCACATTGATCATATCATGTTGGATTCTTAGTGTCACCGTCTAGGAGCAGTGAGAAAGCAACTTGTGTTTCTTTAATGGAGATTATCACAGCGTTGTGGTAAGCCAGGATTCAGAGGGCTAAGATAGCTATGAGTTCTGTGTCTCCAGCTGCACAGCCCATGAGTATACAAGTGTTATAAGCTTGCAGCACAATGCCTGGATCTTTAGAGCTCTAAGGCCAGGCCTGCTTGTCTGCAGGACCTGAGACGACTTTCCTGTCTAGAAACCTATCACCCCCACCCCGTCCCTCCTGGTTATTCACTGGTGTTCCAAGGTGGTAGAGCCACTTTGATGCTCAGGAGTAAGTCTGTCCAGCTTCCTGCATGCTAACTCACGTGAAGATGTCCGAATATTTTCTAGTTCACAGCTCCACAAACAGCCACACTGTGAATTCAGTTTTGGGCTACTGCACCCACTATATTATAAATGCAAAGCCTTAACATGGTGGTTGGTATATATGTGGCATTGAATAAACGGGAGCTTATTAGTCCTCTTAGTTAAGATTAAAGTTATAGCATGAATCTTCTTTCTCACCCCAGGCCTCTTCCTTTCTTTCACTTCTCTGCTCTCTCCTTTCTCTCCTGGAGGTATTTTCTCCAACTTCCTCTGAGTCCCCATCATTTCTTCTTTCTCAAAAGTTTTATTCCTCCCCACTTTCATATATCTCAATTGGCTTTTCTTTTACGCTCATCCCATTTTTTTCTTGCTGTCCTGACCTTCCTATCTTCCTCACTCCCTCTCTTTATCTCCCCTTTATTCCCATTGCCCATTTCTCTCCTGTACCCCTCATTTCTTCTCATTCCATTTTGGTCAGGATGCTTTGAGCTTCAGTACCAGGGACAAAGGAACCAGGCAGGAATAAGGGAGGAGTGTTGATTCTTAGGGTCTGCAAGCAGGGACCCTCCTCTAACTGTCAGCATGCAGTTGCCTGTCATTATTAAATGCACTATAATTCTTCTGTTGTAAAACTGAAGCGATTTAGTTCTTGAAAGCCTCTCCTCTGATGGGAGCCAAGTGAATCACCAGAGAGGAGCTAGGGACATTCTTTTCCCAAACCTCCAAGGAATTGGAACACTAGTTGAGCCAACACTGGACCCATCGTAAGCTGGCTTCTAGCCTTGACTAAGTTCCTTGCTGCAAGCTTGATGGCATTCATTTCGGAGTCTCATGCTACCAATAAGACTTGAGAGATGTTCAGAACAAGCAGGACAGACTCTCAGGTTTCATCCAAGGGTAGATCTGGGCTTAGCAAGCAGTTAGTGAACATGCTTCAGTCAGAGCAAATGGAAGAGGTAGTGATGGGTGAATAGAGACCACCAGGTTTCCAGGAGCCAGAGTCATCACAGCTCAGACAGGTCAGGAGGACATGGAACCTGGGAGAGGAATTGCTGGGTGTAAAAAGAAAGGCAGCAGGGGCCTGGGCAGGATGGAGGAGTTAAGGAGGAGTATAGAATAGGAGTAGAGCCCAGCCTGCTGGGGAAATTTGGGGCCCATATCCAGAGAAGGGCAGCCTCTGGGAAGGCCTAAGTAACAACTAGGTCCCAGGCTGGGTGCTCATCCAGAGGAACCCTCTGAGAAGCCTACACTGGCATCCAACACAGGCACGGACCAAGTCTCTGGCTGCACTTCAATTTCTGAAGGAAAAGAAATCTATGCCTACAAATGTCATCCTTGTTTGGACTCCATTCATTCATTCACTCACCAAATATTTACTGAATGTCTACTTTGTGCCAAAAAGCTGTCAGAAGCTAGAGAGGAAACAATGAACGAAACACTTTTTGTCCTCAAGAAAGTTACCAAGTATCGGGGGAAGTAGGCAAGAAAATGGGCAATTCTGCAATGATGTGAGTACAAAGTGCTTTGGGAACACAGGGGAGGATCTAAGAAGGCCATGGAAGGCTTCTTCTTGGAGTAACTTCTAGAGACACAACCTAAAGATAGTAAGAGCTAGCAAAGGTGGGGATAGAGTAAGATAACAGAGAGGAAAATGTTTTAAACAGAGGGAACAGCATGTTCAAAGTGGCTCCCTATGGTTAGAGCTAAGAGCATGAGCAATGAATCTGGGGAGAGAATCAAGGTCCTTCTGAGTCCTTACAAGTGGATGCAATGTTAGCCCAGAACCATTTCCTTTCATGAATATTTTCTAAGGTCACTACCATGAAAATACCTTTGATAGCAAAAAAAGAAAGAAGGGGAAGAAACGAAAGGAAAGGAAGGAAGGAAAGAAAGAAAGAAGGAGAGAAATAAATAAATAAATAAATAAATAATAAATAAGCTGGAGGTTGTATATTTTATGACTTGGGACACCTACTGCCCATCTAGGAGTATCATGCTAAATGCTGAGGCTGCAACATCAAACAAGTCCCAGTCTTAGATCTTAGAGTATGAATAGGACAGAGGTGGTCACTTCTATAATTTCTTATAACTCAGTGGTCTCTTGTTATTAACAAAAGCCGATGGAAGGGAACACCACCTACCAGCCTGGAAAGGAGAGAGATCAACTTCATTCACATCCATGGTGTAATAGTAACAGAGGCATCCCAGAGGTGAGGGTTGATTTGGGACTGTCTAATTGGAGAAATAGAGCCAGAAAGAGAAGGGAGAGCTCCAAAGAAAATATCACCTTCCTTTCTTCAGAAGATAGCAATGGAAAGCTAAACCTTCAAGAAGGTTCTAAAATATTGGGGACTACAAAACAATAAACAGGCTTTAGAATTGCACTCAAGTTCATGGAAAGTAGTCAGGGACACTCTATACCTATATCAATCCCTATTCCTATATCTATCCCTATATCATGCACTTCTGCCCTGTTATGGTGCTCTCAGCTATGTGTGTGTGAGCACATCCAGGGTCCAGCAGAAGTAACACCTGCTCGAGTGTGGCTGGTAGGTAATAAAATGGGTATAATAATTTATAGTCTTAATTTAAACATTTCACAAAAAATGTCATATGGTGCTTGAGTGTAATATTGTTATGTTACAGAATTATATGCTTATGATTTTGTAATGACAGATTTTGTAATAAAAAGGGGGGTTATTTGTGCTGGACTCTATATCCAGAGGTAGAATAATGGGGAGAGATTGCCAGTCAAAGATAGCTTGTTCAGAGGACTCAGAGATGTGGGAAAGTTCACCTTTCATCTTACCTATGCCTACCCTGTAGTAGATACCCTGTATCTACCCTGAGAAGAAAGATACGGTTATCCTCAGCTTCATTCCAGGGAAGTTCATCAGTGTCATAAAAACACACACACATACACACACACAAAACCCAACTCAAAAAACTAAAGTTGATTGAAACTGAGGGCTATGGTCATAAAAAAGCTTTCGATTTACATTCCCAAAGTGAGGCATTTTAGCCCTTACATCTTGTCATTTAAAAAGTCCATTCTGTTGTCTACTGAGCTTAAGGTTTTGCTTGACTATCAAAACAAAGAGGTCTTTTGTTGACAGAAACAGGCGACAGTGTTTTGGTAAAAAGATTATATACAGAATAATGGTATGAAGCTCTATTGTGTAAAAAGTAGACTTAAGAGCTTTCCCTGTCTCCAGATTCTCTGGGTTTCTTGCAACAATCTAAAATACTGTTCTTTCACTTTGTGGAAGCCCTAAACAATCAGTTGCAGTTATTATTTTCTAAGAGCTTATAAAAGATACTATGCAGATGAGACTACACCTAATTAAAGGCAATGTCAACAACAGTGTAAATCCTAACTATAGCTGAGACTAACGGCCCTGGGATCAACCACGTGTGGGAATCCCAAGAATTTTCTCTCCTTTGTACCCTCCATAATCCAATGTCCCATGATATGTTCTATTACTTAGAGGTGGAGCTCATAAAATATTGCTTGAATTGATTTCAGCTGGCACTTGGCATCTTGCCTGTACTGGACAATATCACTATGTCAAAGGCAGGGTGCAAATGAAGACAATGCAGCTAGCTTTTGGCACGGGAGTCTAGGCTGGGTGGGCTAGAGGGAGGGTGGGGTCACAGACTCACTCCCAGAAGAGCAGGTAGGAACCAAGGAGACACAGTGAATGTGGTGCTGAGCTGGGAGAAGAGACCTTCTGATGGCACCACACCTCAGGTAAATCCCTGTCATTTCTGCAGCTGCTTTGGACACCAATGGGTGTCTTTTCAGGGTTCAGCTGCAGTGTTCTATCATCCATGGCCCAAAAGTCAGGCTACCTTTTGTTCATTGAGAAGCTCATTCCCCATAGTCTTTCTTCCCTCAGAATCCTCTGTCCTCACTATAAGAACCCCAACCCTGTGTGAAGGAGAGAGGAAGGGAGCTCTATCTGTTGTGCTTATGATAAGAGGAAAAGGAGAACACATGGAGCCATACTGATAAACAGAGACACAAATGACCCTCTGAACTCGTGCTTATTTGTGATCAAGAAGTGACCCTGATGTGTTACAAAATAGGAGGCAGACACATTAGGAATGGAGAGGGATGAGGGTCTGGCAAACAGGCTCTAGAAAGTTGGGGTGCAGGAATGATATCAGGAGCTCTCTTTTCTTTTGATGCCCTCCCTCCAAATTGCTCCTTTTCGATTTTTCTCCCTGCAGCCTTGGGGAGGAGGGGGGCAAAGGCAATCTCTTTAAAGAGGCAGAAGATACTCTGTGTGAGGAAGGAGGGTGTGGCTGTCCCTGGCTGAGCTAATTCTGGTTTCCATCATTCCCTCCAACAGCTTTCATCATATGTTCTTCCACATTTTGCCCTGTATACGATCTTAAGAATTCTTGAAACAGATCTGGCAATCTTTTCCTATCAAAGCCACAATCCTTTCCCTACTTGCAAAATCAATCAGAGGCCACACACAAAAAGTTTTTTTTTAAAAAAAACCACAGCATTATTTTCACAAGGCATAGAAAATAAGAAAAGTCAAGTGTTGTATGCATAGCAAGTGAGAGGGTAAATGAGATCCAGGTTGTAAGCAGTTAAGGAGCTGGGCTGTGTGTGGGTAGGGGAGGAATTTGACAAGAAGAGAATCACAGAAACAATTTTGAAGATAGAGCTAGAAAGAGGGAGGCAGGGGCAGGAGTAAGAAAAATGAGGACAATGTGTCTGAGGTATCTGGAGACACCTGCTGTTTGCCCTGGTTTTGGACATCAGAAGACAAATATCACCCTACCCTATGAAGTGCTCACCACTGAATTGATCGATGACTCATCCCTGCTTCACTGAGTGTCTCTTACATGACCAGGGATAGTTGGAAAGGCAAGGCAGGTAATAGGAAAAGCTGACTAATAGGATGAGACAGGAGATAATAAGTGAGAATAGAGAGGTTCAGGCAACTGGGAGTAGACTGACTTCACTGGGATGTGAGCAGCTACTGTCAGCCTAGAATCTGGCAAGGGTGAAAACTTAGTGCACAACACAGTTAACCTATTGTGAGGTCTGGGGATGAAAAAATAAGGAAAGAACAGCTGTACTGTGAACTCTTGATTATCTATGGTAATGTGGAGATTATAATAGTAAGCAAAGCTACCTACAAGGGAGGTGCTATGAGGCTTGGTATAAAAATTCAAATGACAGGAAATCAGAACAGGGAGAGATCATGGTAAAAAACATTGACAGGTGAACAAAGATGGACAAAGCTTGGCTAGGAAGGTCGAGGGAAATGTGTTCATGGGGTGAAAATTTGCAGGCACTGAAGTGCAGATTTGGATGTTCCTCCCTCTTTACCCGTTGTAGGCATATTAAAATAACTCAGTGGAAAGAGAGGGAAAGGCTGGGAAACCCAAGTTGCTCCTACTTTGGGAGAGTTAAGAGGGTCAGGTGGGAGCAGGCCTCTCCTTCTACTTTGGAGAATTCACCTTTTAGTCCAGGAGGCTTGACACCAAATGTCTTGAGCATTCTGAGCTTGGGGAGTCCCTCTGGGGCTGGGCCTTTGCTATCATGGCAAAAATGTATGGTTCTAAGGCAGGTCCTATGGAGGCTTTCTGTTCTCCCAGGTCTTTGTGACTTTTTTTTTGGTGGATGCTTCCCAGTGACCAAGTCATGGGATCAGGTGAAGTGGCAGATCCTGTGGTGTGTCCACACACATTGGGTGAGATCCAGGGAACAGAGTGGTACTCCAGACAATATACTCACAGCTGCTTTTAAACAGACCCAGAGAGAGACCTATGCAGACACACAAATACCTGGGCATTGAGAAAACCAAACAGGGTCTTCTTATGCCCTGCTTTGACTCAGTTACTTTCACTGGTGGCCATCCCACTGCATTTTGTGCCTTCTCTCTGCCTCAGTTTCCCTATGGTAAAATGTGGATGATTAAATGAATTAATGTGTGTAAAGCACTCAGAGCCATGCCTGAGACACAAGTGGGTTCTGTGAAAGTTCTTGTCTTTTTCTCACCCACCAGGTGTCCTAGGACACCTGTAAGGCTTCTGGTCATTTTCTCCTCTGAACACTCAGGTGCTCTCTGGAATAGAGGTGATAACTAACTTTATTTTGCTTAGGTTTTGTCCTCAAGTTAATGTCAATTTTGAAAGGAATTGGTTACAGCACCGAGTTTCTTTTCTCTGGTTCCTAATTCATTCATTCAGTGTTAAGTCCTTCCAGTGAAGAATACCTCTGGCTTGTTTTTTGTTTTTGTTTTTAAGATAGCAGCATTATTAAGATATAATTCCCAAGCCATACAATTCACCCATTTGAAACATACAGTCAATGATTTTTGCTATATTCACAGAGCTATGCAATCATTGCCACAATCAATTTTAGGTCATTTTAGGTCATTTCATCATTCCAAAAAGAAGTCCTGTACCCATTAGCAGTCATGTCCCATTTCCCCCAACAAATCCTGAGCACTGAGCCCTTCTCCTACCCACCCTGCCCCAAAGTTATGTCTGGGGTGGGGCCCATCAATATCTTTTAAATGTTCCCCAAATTTAAATGTGATTCTATGAACAGCCAGGGTTGAGAACTCTTGATCCAAAGAAAACAACCCTTCTAAGCAAGAATGATTTGTTGAATTCCAGCCATGCCCAGAATGACACGCAGCCAAAGTTTCCAACTCTGTCTTCAGGGAAATGAATCTCTGAATTTTAAAGAAAGCAATTCAAAAACAGAGTCTCATTTCACAAAAAATTTCTTTATAGTCAACATTACTGTAAAACTGAACCATATGAAATTGCTGATATTTGACTGTTTTTGAGCAATAAATGAAAATTTCCTATCATTCAACCTAAATGAATACATTTATTTCTTGAAATAAAAGATGCATCATATTCAGTTTGAACCACCATTTTTCTAATCTACCTATTCATCTTCTTTGTGCTTCGCACACTTTTTAAAAAGAACATTTTAAGCTTTACTAAACATATATCTCTAGTAGAGGATGAAAAATAAATTAGCCATTAAGGAAGATAAAGGCATGAAAATTCAAAAACAGATAAAACAAACACTAACTTTACGGACACCCTTCACATTTTGCCACACGTTATTTCTGGAAAGCATGTCATAAAGTAGATTGCCATAAAATAAGTTATATTTTCCCATAGGAAAAATTTTATGATTAGGGGTTGTGTTCCTGACCAGACAACCTATAAATCAGAGATATGATCAACAACAGATTATGAAAGCAAAGCTGCAAGAACTATAAACCTTCATAAACATTTAAAATAATAAATTTGTTATTTGAGTACCATAAAATGCCAAAATTATATTTTACCCATTGATTATCATACTGTCATTTCAAAAGGTAACTTAGCACTACCCATCAAAACTCAAAAAGTGCACATTTCTTTGATTCACTTCTAGTGATCTTTCCTAGAGGAAAACTGGTTCTGCTTCTTTCTCTCCTTGCGGGACCAAGTATAAAAGTCTTTGTCCAAACCCAAGACTCTGCACACTCCCGCTCTGACTGGGTTCTCCCCAACCCCCCTGCCTCCTCATCTGAGGCTCTGCTCCTTTTACCCATAAGCTGCGTGCTGCCCAGGTTCTGAGGACAATCCTGTCAGAGTCAGGGGGAATTTAAGGAGCTTTAGTTCTCTGGTGCAGGCTCCACAGAGTCTAGTCAACTGCATTTCTGCTTTCATTTCCATCTCAGGCTGGAAAGTGGGGCTTCTACCTCCTTCCTGTGCCTGGGCTCTGTCTTCAGGGAAATGAATCTCTGAATTTTCTGAACTGCTCGTATCTCAGTCCTTCTGAGCCTCGTGGCTTGCCAGACTCTTTGTTCATCCCACCTCTGCCTACGAGAAGTTGAAGTTCTCTTCTTGAATCTCACGTTATAGCTAGAAGGAATCCTACGACCTACTGCAACACATTTTTGATGCCAAACATCTCTGGTAATCAAACGTTTCATGAATGAATGAATTCCTAGATTTCTTCATTTCTCTGCACAATTGAACAGCCACTGCTGCCTCTTAGAGGGTCACTCTGGGCCAGCTGAGCCCTTGGACTGCTGGTCACCATGACTTCTTAGTGAGAACCATGCGCTTTGAACACCAACTGGGCCTTCCTGGCTGTGCCCCAGCACCACTCACCCTTGTAAGGGTGCAGGCCTCCTCCCTTCTCTGTCCCTTCTTCTTTACTGCGTTGACTAAGGCCTTGCAAGCTCCAGGCACAGCTCTCTTACCAAAACCCTCCCTATTAACCTCCAGACATTCTCTTCCTTGCCTCCCCAATCTCTCTGGTGTCTTACGTACTACATAGAGGAGTGGGCACTTGGGAAAGTATCAGGACATGATTCTAGAACAGTGGTTCTCAACCAGAGGCAATCTTGCCTTCCAGGGGACATCTGGCACTGTGTGGAGGCATTTTAGGTTGTCACGAATGAGGGCATGCTATTGGCATCTGATGGGTAGAGGCCAATGATGCTGTTAAGCATCCTGCAATGCACTGGGCAGCTCCTATAATGAAAAATTATCCAATCCAAAATTGGCTGAGGTTGAGAAACATTGTTCTAGAGAAATCTGTAGTGCTACAAATTAAATCAAACTGAAAATTAACAACAGAGAAGGATAATGCTTCTGTTTTCAGTTAAAAGAAAACAAGACAAAACCTTTTCCAGTTACTGAATTTCATGCTCATAATAAAAATAATAGAAAATAAAGGCAAATGATATCACACTCACTGTGTATGTTATATAGCTATGACTATATTCTGCTTTTTAAATATTACATGGCAACCATCTTTTCTCCATATTACTAATAGGTATCACTTTCATTATTATGTGGGATTCCTCCCCATGATCACCACAGTGCAATGAACTCAACTCTTACTAGTGTAAATTTGTTTCTAGATTTTCACTATTGTAAAAGCTGTTGTGAATATATATTTGTGCAAAAAACTCTTTCGGCAAGGGTGGTTATTTCCAGGATAAATCTTAGAGAGGATCTATACTCCTGACATAATTTCTGAAAGGTAAACAGGATTTGCCAAAGTATTCTGACATCAAAACCTATGTGAAATGTTCCCCTGGACCCTAGCTCTATTCTGGTCTAAAAACATACTCCAAACTCGCAAGTTAATGTGTCTCCATTTGAGGAGCATCAAAGGAGCCAGAAAAACAAGTCATCTCAGAATTTTCTGAATAGAGCACTGCAACGGATCATGAGAACAAGAATGAAAGGTTTTGTGATTTTTGGCACAGAGACATAACTAATGTGCCTTTAAGATGGTAGGATTTGCTGGTTACAGAGTCAAAATGATTTTATTTAGAATGTCTTTTTTATAAGCATAATGCCATTTTCTGTTCATTAAAATGGTTTAGCTTTTTTATTGATTTTCTCTTCATCTCAGGTATTTCCTTAGATCTTTGGGAATGCACTTATTTTGACAAGCGTGTTAATAGCTGTTTGTTGGCATAAATTCAGAACACTTTGAAACAAGAATAGGTCAAAGATAAAACTTTAATTAACATCCAAACAGTTTTTCTAAGTTTTAGCATCTGATTACAGCATGGCCACAGCAGAAGTTAAACTCTCACTTTCTTCTTGCTCTTAGATTCAAAGGGAAACCTACAAGTATATATAAATCAAAGCAAAACAATGTGTCTTGATATGTAAACTCAGTGATGGCAGGAATGGTAAGAAGTTAGAAATCAGAGGATCTGGGCTTCCACTTGTGTATGCCACTTGCAAGCCCCTGGTATAGGGCAAGTCATTGTCATTTGTGGGGTTCGATTTCAAAAAAGAAAACTATTGAATATGAAACAGTTTATGTGAAGTGCTTTGGGAGATACACACACTTCTCTATGTTCCCATGTATTGTGAATTATCCTTTATGACAGCAGTCTAGGTGTAATGAAGGGCACAAAAGTCGGTACTCATCAGGTGAGCTGAGGGACTGCAGAGAAGCAGTCAGATGTCTGGGTGGGGAGTCTGTGATTCAGAAGCAGTTATTACAGCAGGAATCAAAAGTCCCTTCCATGTCACAATTCTGGGGACAGGATATTAGCCATGATGCTGGGAGGTGTAACGCAGCAGCAACTAGGATCACTGACGCCACCATTTACTGAGGGTTTACCACACTGCAGACTCTGTGAGTGTTTTACTTGCATTATCTCAGTCAATCTTCATTAACTCCCTGATAGGCATTGTTACAGAAACAGAGACCAGACTGAAGAGAGTCAATGTGATATAAAATTTTAACAGCTGCAAAATGGCAGAAAGTTCAACCCTGTTTTCTCAGAGTCCAAGGGAAAAGTAGGAGTGGAATAGGAGCTTGGTGATATCACACAGGAGGTGTGAACCTGGGAGCCTGGTGGAGGCTAAGGCCCCAGCTAGGGTGAGCTCACACCTTGCCGGGGCTGGGTGGGATGGCCAGTAGGTCTTACAAATAGCCTGGGATTGTTCTTTTAGTAACAAGGACAGTTGTTGCTGTTATAGCTGCCCTTTTGTTCTTGCCATCCCCCATAACCAGGTCAAGAATGGACCAGGAGGGCCAGCAGGCTCCCAGGGGTGTCCAACATTTTGGGGTCTCTGGGTCATGCTGGAGGAGAAGAGTTGCCTTGGGCTACATATTAAATATACTGCAACACGTAATCACAAAAAAAAAACCAAACAGTTTATTTAAGGAAAATCTCATAATGTTTTAAGTAACTTTACGATTTTGTGAGGGGCCACATTCACAGGCATCCAGGGCTGCGCGTGGCTCACAGGTCGCAAGTTGGGCACCCCTGCATCTAGCCTGCACTATGGAAGTGAGAGAAATAACGGTGGAGCCTTGGTTCCTGGGTAAATCTGCCCCATGGGTTAGACCTGCAATCCACTCGGCCCAGGGCTCATCTCCAACAGTGAAATCAACAACTACTGTAACGGCTTGTAAACTTCCTTTTTAATAACAAAGTATTTTTTAGAGAAATCTCAGGTGGAAGCTCAGAATTTACAAAAGATACAATGTAGAGAAATTCTGGTTTAAAGAGAGGAAGGAAGCCCAGAATGACCTCCTTCCACCCTAAATATAATACTTTCATGTAAGCATGGTGTACCCTTTGACATAAACACGAATGGCTAAGGACCCTAAGCATTCTAATTCTCCTGAGGACTCCAGTAGCAAACTGTTACCATGTAGTTTTCTAAAACTTAAAAAAATCTACTTAAGTTTTCCATGTACATCACATTTTGGCTACAGAGTCCATCCACTCTTTACTGCCCCTCTCAGAAGTACCACTTACTACCTTTCTCTTGTCCTAGACTAGCTCTGCTCCAGCTTCAAGGGGCATCGTCCCTGACCCCTAGTATTTACACTGTAACTATTTATGACTTCAGAAACTTTGTCCACAACCTCCCCCTTTTCCATACAGAACATTCCTAATCTGTTTAGTCTGTTCTCACTGGAGGGTTAAGTGCAATAATGTATGTAAAGCATCAAGCAAGGGAGGTGGCATAAAAGAGAGGTTCAGCAAGTACTATGCTCTAACCCTTCCTTTTCCATCTCCTTCATCATTTAAGAGGCTCTTTTCTAGCTTTGCCTTCAATTGTAATCCTTTGCTCCTTTTTCTCTGCTGTGCCCTAAATGGGGGTGGGAAGGGCAAGGTGGAGTTCATCAACACAACCAATGATATTGCAAGACTATAAGCACCAACCCCAACCAGTACTATGCAAAGCATTTTCACAGTCAGGAACACAGAGTTCACTCTGAACTTAGTATTGCAGCTTCTAAGTCCTTGATACGAAAATTGTAGCAAAGAAACCTTGGCCTGAAAGGCAAGGGTGAGGGTAATTGTGGGGCTGGAAGTAGGGGTTCAGGGGAGGCACAAGAGTGGGGAGGATTTGATATAGCCAAGCAATGTGAGAAGAAAGAAGTTCCCTCAGCAAAAAGAGAAGCAGAGAACAGGAGTTCTCAGACAGGACTGGAACTGGTAGGAAGGGAGCTAGAGTTCTCTTCCTGAACTTGTATGTGGAGGAAAGAGAATCATGGAAAATTTCAAGACACTACTGGCAGGAAGATAGATTGGCACAACATTTTGACAGGACCATTTATCAATACTCATTGCAGTTTTAAGTGTGTATAGCCTAAAATTCAGCAATCTCGTTTTTAGAAATCTCGACTTACATAAATATTAACATTGCATACACAGGTGTAGAATGATGTTCATTCCTGCACTGTTCATAAGGGAAAAATATTGGGGATAGCCCGAGAGTTCATCAACAGGGACTGATTAAGTTATGGCATATCAGTGAAAAAAGAACGAGGTAGCAATATATATATGTACTGACATGAAAAATCTAAAAAAAATGCAGTAAGTAAAAAAGGTAAGTTGTAATTTGTATGATATGAGGCTATTTTAGTTTTGAAATTATATAAACATTCATATAAATATAAGAAAGCCATCTGGAAGGTTACATGTGGATTATCTCAAATTCTTTTTTGGAGAGGTGAACTTTAACTTTTTACTTGAGGTACTTCTAGATTGCTGAAATTTGCAATTAAAAATAAATAGGAGAGCTAGCTGTAGCTCAGTGGTTATATGCATGGGCTTTGAAGCCACACTACCTGAGTTTGAATCCCTGCTTTGCCTTGTCCTAGAAGTGACAGGTAACTTAATCACTCTGTGACTCAGTTTCCTTATTTATCAAATGATCATAATGATAGTACCAACCTTATAAGTTGTTGTGCCAATTAAATGAGTCAGTACAAATAAAGAGGCGAGAACAGTCCTGGCATAGAGTAAGCATGTAAAAAGAGAATAATTTGTTTGTTTACATTACCAGAGGACAGAAGGGGAAAAGTGGGAAAAGATTAGTGTCAGATGATAAAGGACCTTGAACACCAGGCTAAGGAGTGAGAATTAATTTATTCAGTAGGAAATGAGAAGTCATTTATTTATTTAACAAATACTCATTGAGTGCCTTCTATGTGCCAGATGCTGTTCTAGATAGCTGGGACACATCAGTGAATGAAGGGGAAAACAGCATTTTATAAAAGTATCAATGTAATCAAGACCGGGGTTTGAGGGATATAATGGATGTGTATCTTAAAAGTGCCGTTTGCATGTGTTTGGGGGAAGATGATCAGGAAGACTGAGGGGCTGTCAATCAGGAGGCCATTGCATTGTTAGGGGGATGAGGGCCTGAAACATGAAAGGGAATTTAGGCCTGAAGCCCAGAAAAGGTATCTAAGGCCTTAGATAACAGATCCCTAGTGTAGGCAAGGTGGCTGGGTGTGCAAGCTTCAGGTGGGGAGCTGTGGCTAGCCAAAGAACTTCTGACCACCAGCTTTTCAGACTTCATCCTAGCCTCCGCCAACTCAACTGGCCTGCAGTCAGGTGACCTGGCTTTAGTCCCACGTTTACCACTGGCCCAGAGTACCTTGAAGAACCAAACTACTCTGAGTCTGAGTCTTCAAAGAAAACAAGAGGGTCACCCTTGATAATCTCCAGGGCCCCTGTCAGCTCTAACATTCTGTAGTTTTCATGTCATCACAAAGAGGAAAATGAATGGAACTTCCTTTCCCATTACCAAAGCATTACATAGCAGAGTCAACGAGAAACCACTAAAACATAGGCTTCAGATGTGCAGGATAATGTATGAGAAGACTGTTTACATTCATTTCCTTTTTGAGAAAGTGCATACTGAATTTTAAGCCAAATGTATGTGTCAAGGTCTGAAAATGGGTTACTCAAATAATTGCCTTCCATACATGCAGCTGTTCTAAAGCATAAACCACACTCATCCAGTATAACCATCATCTGTTCCATAAAGAATATGAACATTTATCTGGCCCTTATTTTTAGAGTAAAAGGTCAAATGCACAAGGGGTGAAATGCAGTCGAGTCCACTATGCCAGATGCAGACAGGGGCGGTAGGCCAATTATAAATCTTAATCTCTGAACTTGTGAGTTTTAAATAAGATGGTTTAGAATACCAAAAGAAGTAAATCATGGAATATCAAAGTGGCAAAGAGAAGCCACAAAGAAGCTCACCTTTCATTTGTTCATTCGTTCAACAAATCACTCTCACAAAATAAATCACCAAAATAAACACTGATTCATTTCCCATTTTTTCCCATTGCTTCTTGGAGTTTGGTTCTCCCCTCCCCCCACGCAGGGTCACGGAATGCCTGAACTTCAGGCTCTGCTGTGTGTGAGAAAAGCTCTGCATCAAGATAATCTACTCTATGTTGGAAGAAATTGTAACTGTCTTGTACCCACGAGTAACGGGCACTGAAGCCAAGCTCCCTGAGCCCTGAATTCAGATCTGCCACTTACTAGCTAAGTGATTTAGGGCCAAGTTACTTAGCTCCTTTCTGGCTCAGTTTCCCCCTCATAGTGTTGTGATGAGGATGTTACTATTTCTACATTGCTTTGAATAGTGTCTGCTGTACAGTAAGCACTATATATGTGTTTATAAAATAAATCTTAGTTGCTAGAGGCAACACAAAACAGCTGAGAGCAGTCACACACTGATTCTCTTAAAGGATATTTCCTCTCTGCTCATCCTACTCACTTATAAAAGTACCACGGAAAACCATATGTTAGACAAGACAAGGATCAGCTGTTCTTCATTTTTACTTAGAAATGGCTGGGAGGAGTTTACTCGAAAAACCCTCCTGCCTGGATGGCTGCAATCAAAATGACTCTTCTCTTTAAAAAGGAGATACGAGTTTGTCGGTAGAGATGAAATTAGAATGCCCTGGCATGATGCCCACCAGCCTCAGAGTCTGCAATTTAAACCAACTGTTTGCTTGAGTTATTTGAACCCATTTTATTCTTAGATGTTCTGGTGTGTGAGTGATTGAGTTGCACGTGTGTGTATGCACATACAATAGGGGGAAAGGGTAATAAGCCATGCAGTGACAAAATGCTTCCATGTTTGAGTCTGGGTCACTCTAGCTCCAACACTTTGACTTGTGATCTAGAACAAATTACCTAATTTCTTGAGCCTCAATTACTGGAACAGAAAAATGGTTTTGACAAGTGGTCTCTTGGTTGCTCTTCTCTAGATAAAGACCTATTATTCTAAGTGGCTAGTATGATTGTTTTCATAACAGTGCCCCCCTGCAGGCTGCTGCCTCTCTGCTGGCTGAGACAGGACTTCAAGGTAGCATAATAGATTAGAAGTGCAAACACTGGATTCAGGCCCTGTGTTCAAACACCAGCTTTGCCACTTAATATCTGGTGACCTTGACAAAATGTCTGAACCTCTCTAAGCTTCAGTTTGCCTATCTGTAAAATGGTGATAATAGTAACAATATCTCATCAGTGGCTGGGAGCAATAGACGAGGATACTGGAGAAGCACTTAGCATGTTGCCTGGCAGTCAGCGCTCATTAAATAATAACTGTGCTTGTCCCCAAGTGTCCTGTGAGATCTTTGGTATATTCATCTTTGGATTCTGATGGGCAGTTTATTAGCTAGTTTTTATATTAGCTTTTAAAATACCCAGCGAGAAATGTTTTTAAACATGCCATATTCCTCCTCCACTGTTGCTCTCGTCCCCCTCCTCATCCTCCCCCTTCTTTAAATTTCAGAACAAATCAGCTATTTTAAGGTGTGTGTAAGTGGTTGCCTACTATTCATCAGAAGAGATTCCAAGGCTTTGTGTATGGAAGATTTCATGTCAGGTTGCATCCTTCAGAGAGCTGCCTGTCCTGTTCTTTTTTTTCCCTGGACAACCCCTGGAATGAATGGGTTTCAAGTACCTCCCTCTGAGGTGGCTGGATGGGTGGGAGTGGGGGTGCCGGGAGCTCAACCCAGGGCAGCAGGGTGGAGGGGTCAGTGAGGAGAACCAAAAGGAGGAGTTCTGGCTTTGGCCCTTCCAATAACTAGCTATGTGACCTTGCACAGGTCACTTACACTCGCCAGATTGTACTACCTGCACTTGGGACGTGAGAGGGCTAGCACTGGGCAATAAACAGGAAGACAATTCACCCAGGAGGAATGAACACTATATACATTGTTCCCTTCACTACTTATCAAAGAAATGCAAATTATAGGAATAAAAGACATAATTTTTTACCATTATTAAAATAAGAATTTAGAAACAATTCTTTTACATTACTGGGAGCATGCAAATTGGTACAATGGCTTGGGATCAGAAAACAATTCATATCGTGTCTCATGAAAGAGAAAAGAGGTAAACATCGGTGTAAATTCTCATCTCTGCAACTCACTAGTTTTGAGGCTCAACTTTTCAAGACTCCATTTCCTCATTGGAGGAAAAATGGGTAAAATGGGGATAACAAAAATAATGCCCACTTGATGGGCTGTTGTGAGGTTTAGAAATTATGTCAATAATGGACCCAACCCACTGTCAGGCACATAACACATGCTATTGTGAAGATGAAGATGATGCTTGATTCTGCCTGGCTCATATTATAATGCCGCTGGAGAGAAAACCCACTCTCTTCTCCTTTCCTGTACTCCTTGTCAGAATCTGACTTTGCAGCAGGCAGAGCACACAGATGCTCAGCTGCAGTCCCACTTGTCTAATTTCCTACAGGAGTCTGACCCCTGGTCTCAGAGGATCCCTGGCAAGTCCAAGTACATGCCCCACACAAACAACTACCCCACACCCCCAACACACGCACTGCCACACGTCAGATGCCAGTCCTGCCCTGCCCCTATGGCTCTCACTCAGTTTTATAAACAGACTTCTGGCCTCTTGGGCCAGATCCTTCCAGGGCTTGCACACACAGCAGGGAGTGACATCTTCCTTGTGCTGCACAATGTCTTCCTGCATCTCCCTCCAAGCAAACACAGCCCAGGCCCTCCTGAGAGTTCAACCTCTCTGACACATGTCAGCTGCTACCATCATCTGGAACTTCTGTGTCTGCCTCTGGCCACCATATTTACCAAATAACTCACCCTTCGCCCTGAGGAGGCCCTCAGTTACTTGTTTTCAAATGCCCATTTGCTTCTGAAGAGGGTTTCACTCTTCTTTCTCAGATTTCTCCTGTGGTCTATCTCTTGTTTTTTGATAATTTAAGCTCAGCATTGACTTGAATTGCCATGGAGCCTTTATCTACTCAATATCAAAGATGTCTCTTCTTGAATATTTCTTTCAATTTCCTCTCAATACTAGGTTCTGTTTCTGTTCCCGTTTTGCAACCTAATAAGGACTGAAATCTGTTTTCAGTAGTTACTCAATTTTTTTTTCTCAGCTTTAAAAATGATTTCAGAGAACTATGGAACTGAAGAACTGAAAGGAACTCACGGAGTCCTCATTTCATTCATGAAAACACTGAGGTCTCTAGGGGCAAACTTCATGGTGGTCACACAGTGGCGAGGTACTCAGGAGAGAGAAGGCAGACTGTAGACTCCCAGGAAGTGTTCCTTCTACCCCTCAGCCTGACACAAGTCCCATTTCCTTGGTAAACCAGGCCCAGGTAATGCATGGCAATGACTGCATTTCCTTCTATGGAGAGATCTGAGGGGCCTGGTAGCTTGGCAGAAATAGGTCCCCCAGGAGTCCCAAATCCATCATGGACTCATTCCTCTCCCTTTCTTCTCTGGCCGTGTCACATTCATTTTCTAGGTGCTTTCTCCAGGAAGCCCACTTGAGCCTCCAATTCTGAGCAGGGAATCCTCTTGTATGTTCCCAGTGGTGCTTTGTATGCCTTCTCTCTGAGCTAGGTATTGCTCATCAGTCTTGCCACAGATCATTACCTGTTTGTATGCACCTTCCCTAGAGGTCTGCATGCAGCATGAAGGCAGAAAAGACACATTTAACTCACACCAAAGTGTTAGTGACTTTTAAAATTTCTCCTACCTGCTGAGACCGAGAGGCTGAGCCCTTGAATAAGGGGAGAGTCCCAAGGGAAAAGCCCAAGGACAAACAACTTCATGATTTTAAACTGAATGACTCTCCTCTTAAATTTTAAAAAAATTGGGAATAAACTTCTTACCCAAGCATATAATGAGAGCAAAGCAATTAACCAGGCCCAGATGAGCACACCTAAGCCTTCTCCTCTTGATTCATACCTGTTCTTATTTAGGGCCCTGATTCTGTAGAAAAGAATAAGCCTTTGAGAATATCCTCACCCTGTTGCTTAAGTAGCCTGGCCTTAACCCAGGGTGACCCAGAGTCCAGGATGCCCTTCAGGGGGAAATGGGAGGGGAAGACTGGACCACATTAGAGGCAGAAAGAGTGATGTGAAGATAGGAATGGAATAACTCTGGGAATCAACTTCTCTGAATTTTCCCCACATTATCTCATGTAACCACCACCACCCCAAACAACCTAAGATGTAAGTCCTTCATGATCTCCATTTTACCTAGAAAAAGACAAGGAAATGGAAAGCTCACTAACTCCCTGAGGTTCCAGACACATGGGTTAGAGATTGTGCTGACACTCACCCAGAGCATCAGGCTCTTAACCACTGCCTCTTTGTATTTTCCTAGAATCTTCATAAAGGGGTCAGGTATATAGTATGTTCTCCTGAGCCCTTTAAATACTCATGGTACTAACAGGACAACTAGAGAGTTTAAACTGGGTATTTCTGACACTCCTTTTGGTCCAGTCTTCCTGCTTGGCTTGCTCCTCACTCCTGGAATGAAACTTTACCTCCTGTGATAATCAAATGTCCACTGGGTCTTATCTGCCTCCTCTCTCACCATAACTACTTCAACCCAAGTTCACTTCTCATTCTCCATACTCTTATTGTGTTTGTGGATGGCTCCGCAAAGGTAATATTTCACAGAATTGTCCAACCACTGGTATAATAATTTGTTATTTTATAACAAACATGAAAATGAATATTTTTGAGCATTTGTTATTTGCTAAATATATTTTTCTTGTTTAATTTTCATGCTAATTAATATATATATATATCTCCCTCTTTACAAAAAGGACACTGAGCCTTGATGAATGGATCTGAGGAAATAATATATCCTAACAGTTTAGAGTGTGAGCTTTGTTATTAATCTTCTGGGTTCAGTCCCAGTTCACTAAGTAGGTAAATGTGCACAAATGGCTTCTCTAAGCCTCAGTTTTATGATCTATAAAATGGGTCATATGCATGAAGTGCTGAGCACATGACTGGCACAGAGTAAAGTACCCAGTGACTGAGAGTACTTAACATTACTAGGGAGAAACAGAGCTTCGAATCAACCCTCTGTTGTCTTACTCCAGGGCAGATGTTGCCTGCTTTTCATACAATCCTGACATAGGTGGTTTATTATCCCTATTTTAAAGATAAAGAATTAGGTTCAGAAAGGTGAAATAACTACTTGACGATCATATAGTTGTTAAGTGTCAAGGCTAAGGGTTGAGCCAAATGAAGCTTTTCTTGACTTTCCACACCGTGCTGCTGCTTATGTTAATCTGTGATTTTCATGTAATCTTCTTCCTGCCAAATGAGTGATAAGCTTCTCTGAGCCAAGCAAAGTCACTTCCACTTTGCCTGTGTTTCCTAAATAGTCTGACAGAGCACCATGCGTGGGGTGCTCTCAACACACCACTGGTCAAGGAAATAGTTGATGCCCTTGCTCAGCCTGGCACCCTGCTCCCCCTTCAAAACCATGAGTGGTTTCAGCTATGACAATGGAGACATATAAGACAGAGGGATTTAAGAAAGTGATTCCAGAGTCTCCTAACAATTTTCTGCCCATTGTACTTATGAGAAGTAAATATCAAATAGCAATTCAAGGTGCTTTTAAAAAGACAATATTCTACTGAATGATCACCACAACTTCTTCCATAATAAATGGTGTTTAAAAAGAGAGGGATCTGTTAGAGATGAAAAGACTCAAGAGACAAAGCTGTCTAATGTAATATTTAGACCTGATTCCAAAACACAAGTTTTAAAAGCCATTTTGGGTGCAATTAGGAAAATATAAATATAGGCTTGTTATTGAATAATAATTTGGAATGTTATTTGTTTAGGTATGATAATATTATAGTTATATTTTTTTAAAGTCTTTATCTGTAAAAACTATATAATGAAGTATTTGTAGATGAAATGGTATAAATCTGGGGTTTACTTTAAATACTCCAGTAGGAAAGGAAAATATTCCTGGGAAGATATTGATGAAACAATATTAGTAAATGTTGGTAAATGCTGAAGCAAGGTGACAGGTACATGGGAGTTACTTATACTATCCTCAGAACTTCTGTGTTTGTTTGAAAACTTACACAATAAAAAGTTCTGTTTTCTTTCGAAAGAATGAATGAATGGTGAATCCCCAGCAATCTTCTGTTTTGTTCTACAACTACTGTTCTTCCCAGAGAGTTCAGCTTCCTCAATGATGTGAAAAGTCATCTTCTCCCCAAGGTCCCAGATGCACTCATCCAAGAGGTTAAGCACCTGTTGTGATGACAGCTCATCTGGACCATTCTGCCACCTCTTCCCAGTCTGCTCTGAACTAACCTTGTCATCTGCCACCACACTGCCTCTGCTGTCCCTGCCCTGCCATTGCTACTACCTCCTTTGACTCTTTGAGAGGAAACTTCAGCATCACCTTTGCCTCCTGCCTCCCCTTCACCCCCAAGGCCAAGCAGCCTAGGTACTTGGCAACATGACTCAGACCAACAGTCTTCCTCTCCACTGTGACTGCCCCAGCCCTGTCTAGAGCCTCAGCTCCTCACACTCAGATTGTTGCATCAGTCTTCTAGCAGGTCTCCCTCCTTTGAACTTTCTCTTTCTGTGCAAACCCTTGGATTGTGCACAACTCCAGACTGCCATACTTGACGCTTTTCCTTGGAATGGCTCCCTTTGAAACCCATCTGCTCTGTCCCTGTCCACTTACCCCTCTCAGAAAGTCTTATGGTTGAGCTCTATCTTATTACCTTAAGCAGTTCACTGTGTGCCTCCTCTGGCCACTTTGGAAAAAAGTCTGGTTACACTAGACCAGAAGTTCATCAGGGCAGGGACTTGTCTGTCCCCCACTATATCCCAGCACTTAGCTCGATGCTTAGCACACAGTTGTGGGTGCTCAGTACATATTGGTTGAATGAATGAATAGATTTGTGAATGAACAAATAGTGTGAAAAAAATCCTGACTTCACCTTTTCCTCCATGTAACTGTGAAGAGCTCTCTTAGGCATGGGTCCAAATTTTGTCTACCCTAAGCCTATGATGGCTAAATCTTCAAGGATTTTGTTAGGAGACCTCAATGAAGGGCATTTGAAAATCCAAATAAAAGATATTCTAGGATTTCCCTGTCCCACATACACAGTCTAAACAGTCCTTAACTGATAGGTCAAATAATCTTAGCTTTATCTCTGACTACATCTGAACTCGATCTAGCCACCAATGCCTCTGATCCTCAGTTTCATCATATGTCAAAGGAGAGGGTGGTTAGGATGGGGTCCTATCAGCTATAATCTTCCTCCTATTGCCAACATGGTACCTCCTGACAATAATAAGTTACACATCTTTTCAGTCTGTCTTTATGACTACCATTGTTATTCTGCATCCAGGGCAACCAGTGGAGACAACAAGATAGGGTTTATGGTTGGCTCGTCATTTTGCAACTGAATCAACTGGATAAGCAACACACTGAAGGCCAAACAGCAAAGGTAAGGCAGGGGTACCTAGAATCTAGGTCTCCTAAATCCTTGGTCCTGGACTCTTTAGCATCATTCCATACTGCCCCTGGGAGCAGGCAGCAGGACAGCTGCGAAGGTGAACAGAATAGGATCCCGGCTTATGAAGCCATCTCAGCAATCTGTGAATGAAGCAATGAAGCAATAGCCCAAATAAGGCTGAATCTGGATCATAAGAAGTTTCCAAGAACAGTTGGAAATGATAGCCTCCTTTTAAGTCCTGGAGGGCACTCAAGTCCGGATTTGCCTTGCAGCCTGTGAAGACCCCGATCAGCTGATCCTAATTGCAAGGTAGCTGGGCCCCCAAGAGCCCACAGACTGGGTGGTTCCTCTAGAATATACAGTGGAAGGAACATGGGCTCAGAATCTAATAGGTGGACTCAAATTCCACGTGTACCCCTTAGTAGCTGTGTGAAATCAGGCCTGTTATTCATCTGTAAAAGAAGATACTACCGACTAAAAATATATCTTACATGAAAAGAGCTAGTATTTCCCTTTCCCCCACCTTCTAGTGTCTTCCTCTCCTCTCCTATGCAGCCCTGTGTCTTCGGCACACAAGTGCTCAGTGTCAGTTATTATTAAGGAATGGAGGCTCCTATGAAGTACAATGGTGATTAAGGAGCCTGCAGGAGAGGTGAGCTGCAAAGGAGTTACTGCCAAAACAAAGACACAGAGCGCATCTTCCCCCAGTGCACTCATCCTTGTGTGAGGCCTGAGTCAGACCCAGCATGGGGCACACAGCCCTTTGTTGGCATAAATAAAAATCTCTCTCTCTTAAAAAAAAGAGTCAGTTACAGAGGGAGTAGAAGGAAGATAGAGGCATTTTAAAGGTCATTACAACGTATTCTTTGTTAAGCAGTTCCTGAAACAGGCTGTAGCTACTTACTAGCAATTGAAAACAATTCCTGGGGGAACCACGTGAGTTTTTTGTTAATAAGTATTTAATCTTGCTCTAATTTGATTAGACATTAGACCTGAAAGGGACAATCTGTCAGAATTCCACTTCTACGGAAAATTCACCAAGAAAATGATTGGTTACCCATCTCTTCCCCTTGTTCCTATAACCATCCTGGCAAGCATCTCTAAATCAACATTGCTCCTTATCTGGCTGCAGCTGCTTGTCGGTATCCAAAAGGTGTTAACCTGCTGGCAGGTGTGAAGGCTGCCTCTTGGGGGTTGATCAAGTTGTGTACTGAAAGGAGTGTCCAACTACCTGGCTGGCCTGGGGCTTCCTCCTTCTGATGCCCAGGTCTGAGTATTCCCTAATCTTGGATCACTTCCCTTCCTGCCGCACCTCCTCCAGACTTTCACCCAAGGACAACTCACCCTGTAGGTCTCCTCTTAGATAGGACTTCCTCTATGAAGTCTCCCCTGCTCACCAGGTTTGGGTTCAGGAGAACTACCAGGAGCTCCCACAATAGTCTGTTCTTTCTCCACTCAGGCATTTACCATAACCTACTTCAGTGACTATTAACCTGGATGATTTTGCCTCCAGGGGACATTTGGCAATGTCTGGAGACATTTTTGGCTATTGAAGTGGTGTGTGTGAGAGGATGCTACTGGTGTTTAGTGGGTAGAGGCCTGGGATGCTGCTAAACATCCTGCAATGCACAGGACAGCCCCATACCAATGAATTATCCAGCCCAAAATGTAACCAGTGCTGAGGGTGAGAAACCCTGCTTTAATATAATTGTTCCCTTCTGTATCTTTCTCACAATGGCTATCTCAATCATATTTGTATCCTTAGTACAATGCCTAGCATGCTCTACGTGCTCAAAAAAGACCAGTTAAACGACTGAATGACCACCAATCACACCAGCTTGCTTTGACCCTGACCAACTCCCTGCACTGGCCTCTCTGCTCACCTAGCATGAATTCTAGGCTGACTGTGCCCCCTCCCCCCAATTCTACTACTGTTCTATGCACTGCAGGCCATGGGTGACACAGAATAGGGCTACCTGCAGCAAAGCAGAGATCAGGGCATCTGGACTAACTGATTGAGCAGGGCAAGATGAAGTCAAGACCACGAGAAAGGGAAGAAGGCCTGAGCCAGCTGGGAGCAGGGCCAGACCACCAGGCAAATTGGGCAGCTGGACTGTGCAGTTAGGGGCTCAAAAGCTGATTAGTTTCCAAATCCTCCAAATGCCTTTTATTTAATTAATGGACAGTGAGGGTCTGTTTCCAAGGCTGCAGAAATCTTTTACCCCTTTACTGAAGCAATGCTGTATGATGAATACTTTCTTGAAAAACTGAGTCACTTGCCCATTTGTTTCTTCATGCTTTTGCTGCTGAGTTCACATGAATAATTATAAGTTTATTTTACACAATCGTAAAAGAGCTGGGTTAATTCTCAGCAATTTCAAGAATGAAATGTTCACAAAGGCTTTCAAGACCATGACATAGCAGGGTTTGGGAATTCAAAATCACTGCTGTCTAAAACATGTTTTCTTATTTGATTTATTACATTTCATGTTTATGTATATATTATAATTTATGTTCCAATAATGTAGTGCAGACACGGAGCTGGGCAATTTTATCAGACAACGAAGGTTTTAGGGGGTTGCTGGATTTTTGAAGCCCCATGACTTCACCCCTGAATTCCTTTAGAACCCTTGGATGGATGCCAAGCTGTCCCCATGATTTATCTACATCTAGTTTGTCAACTAGGTCTAGAAAACTGCATGCATCTATTACTATTTGATCTAATACTTCTGCTTCTAAGGATGATTTAAGAGTGATATTCATTTTGATAAATTTTTCTAAAAAGATCAAGGCGAATAATTTGTTATGCCTGCTGGCTCCTTTTCATATACCCAAAGGAGTGTTCTGATCATCTGTATAAGTTCTACACCAGGTCTTTGGCTGGCTCCTTCACTCCAATAACCTTAAAAGACACTGGTGTGGGGGTTTGAGTTTTATTTTTTTATTGTATTTTTCCCACTACCATTCAGTCCCCTTATACTCCACCCCTCCACAATCACCACACTGTTGATTGAGCAAAAAGGAAAAAGGACACCAGTATTTTTAAAGTCTGATCCTTATAGAATGGTCCCTAAATTATACATGGATCCTTTTTGTAGGATTTCTGGGTGGGTTCCCCTGTTTTTCCAACTGAATTAACTTTCTGTGTCTTCTGAGAATGTCTCTTTCTTGTGAATATGTCTCTCCCTTAAGCAAGCCTTTTTGAGCTGCATGTGTAAATAGTGATTATTATCCCGACCTCCAGGGCTATGAGGGTCAAATGAAGTAAAGCACATCGAGTTCTCTGCCCGATGCCTGGAACAGAGTGTTTTGCAAATGGTTATTTATTCTTATCATCTTGACCAAAGAAGGTGGGGTAGGAAAAGGAAACCAGCTCTCAATCCCACCTCTCAAAATGGCTTTTTGCATCTTGTCCTGCTTTGTGCTTTCCCCAAAGTGTTTGGTAGTTTATTTTTTAATTTGTTGGCAAGATGCTTGATGTTCATTGACAATTCTTTTTCATAATTACTATTCATGTTTTTGTTAGTTCTCCTGTTATGTATATATTATCTTGGTTTTCCATTCTTGCAGCAGACTGCTAAACTTATTAGGGTCATTAAATTACAGCAGTTACACACAGATACTCCCTGCACCTTCCATGGGGCTTCTCTTCCTTTCCTCCTGTAAAATCATTAGCACAGGAAATGATCATTTGTCCTAATTCATCCCAGGGAGGTATTTTGCCAATCTAAGAGCTAGTAAACACCCTTATTATTACTAATTGGCCTGATTTTTTAGCTCAGCCAGTCCTATTCCAGTTTCCAGCTCAATCTCATTATCCTTGTCAGGTGGCCCATAACCCTTTCTACTGCCATATTTTCATTAACTGTTGGCTATTTCCACCCACTGGGCATTTCCTGATGGCCTTTTTTATGCTGAGTCTCCTTGGATTTTTCCACTACTTTGAAAATCTGTTTCATGGCCCTAGTTTTTTACCTTCTTTGCCAGCTGTCTTATGAGAGTCTTCAATTCCTGAAAAACTCAACAGCCCTGTCTGCTCTCACCAGGATCCTCAAATCCCACCTGTGTCATGGATGCTATGTACTAAAGCTATGTGTGTATATAAAGTGTATTATACATAGTCCATTATGTATATAACCACCAAAAAAGGTCCTGATCTCCAGCCCCTTTCTCAGTTGCCCAAATTAGCCCTCAGACCCTCCTATTGTACGCTCCCAAGTTGTAGTACTGGGACCAAAGGGGAGAGTTGGATATGCAGTCCTTGGGACATGCATGAGACAACTTCCATCCTATTGATTTTCTACTTCTCACCATTTTCACCAGATGATCTTTACCCAATTAGCTACAGTATAACCACTCCCTCTGCCGACAGTGGCAAAAACGGAGTCACTGTTCTGGAGTACCCCAAGGCTTCCCTATGAACTCCACCCGCTTAAGCAGTAGTTGCCACTGTTCTTTCCTCATAGGTACAATTTGTTGACCCATTGGAATCCTGAGTTGGACTGACCCCAGCAGAGAAATCACTGAACATACCGAGCCTCTGGCAAAGCCCCTCTCCTCTCCCAACACATGCATACCCTCACAACATATACATATCCTCACAACACACACACACACACACACACACACACACACACACACACACACCTGCTGCTTCACATGTTGCAGGTGAGGACATGAAAATTATTAGTACTAGTTGCCTAAGCAGTTTGCATTCAACTGACATCTTGTGGCCAAACATGTCAGGGAGTGAAATGAACATTAAATAAAACACAGTAGGTTTATCTTTGTTCTCCTTGTGGCAATAGCCCCTTTGGAAAGTGGCATAAGTGGATGCCAGAGACAAGTGCTTACATTTTATTATCCAACCCATGTCACACTGTCCCTGTGGCCACCAGGGCCCACAATGTATGAGGAAGCTCTCTGAAAGGTACAGTGCTGGACTATTGAAGTTGTTTCACCTGCCCCTAAACGGCTAACACGTCGAGAGCAAAAACTATGGTTTATTCTCTGGGGTGTCCCCTATAGTCCTAGCATTATGACTTGCACTGCGTAACTACTGAATCCAGCTCAACATGAGTTGGAAGTGATCTATCCACACAACAGCACTTATGCACACACCGTGTGTGCCACACACTATGGTCCTCCCTTTTCCTCCCTGCCCCATCCAATGCTGGGCTCCTCACCTCCTTTTCCAAGAGTCTCTACTATACCCAAAGCTTCATAAGGGTAGGGATCATGTCTGTCCACTTCACTGCTGCACCTCAGGGCCCAGCAGTGTATAGCACACAGGCCTCCAGAAAACATTTATTGAGCCAATACATCAATGAGAACAAACCTACTTTCAGCTCGGGCTGGTCTCATGGAAAAAAACACTCTGCCCAATACCAAAGTGTCACCCATGTTCATTTATGTGAAGCATATCCACTTGTGTCATTTGTCACAGGACAAAGCAGACGTAATGACCCTCATGGGGAAGCAGAGGTGAAGGGGGTAGAGACAGGGTCATTTTTCAAGCACATGTGTGTGCATATCATTAGGGTAAATGTTTTCAGAATTACAGCCTATAAAGAAATTTCTAATGGAGGCTATGCTCACATCAGTGGATGGAGTCATTTCAGACTGTAATTGAGGTTAGAACTTACAGTGACGCAGCTGTAAGGCAATGCCCTTCCCTGAGTGTGTGTCTATCACATATCATAGTTATTCACACAGAATATCTTCCCCATCACTACCTCCCTCTTCACCTAAATTCTAGTTACAGATATGGGATTTACTTGCTGCCGCAGTTTTCTCCCAATAGGTTATTGTGGCTATTAATTTCAGCAGAAGCCATTTCTGAAAACTAGAGAAGGGAAAGTGAAAAATGGACGCAGAAGAAGGAGGCCTTCACTTTAAACCAGCGCCATTCAAAGTATGATCCCAATGGCAGCATCAGCACCTCGAAAACTGCTCAAAGTGCAAATTCAAGGGCCTAACTCCAGTTTTCTAGAATCAGAATCTCTGGGGTGGAGCCCAGGAAGCTGTGTTTCAACCAACTCTGCAGGCATAGCTTATGCACACTAAAGTTTGATGAAGTATGGGGTAGGGTCCTAAACCACTATTTACTCCTTTTCCAAATTCTCTCAGGCACTGCCTGGGTGTCTGGAATCCCTGGAGAAGACTTTTCATTATGAACCTTTTTGTACTGTTCAACTATTTTTTAGCTGACCCTATCCCATGTCTCACCATTTCAATAGATATAAAAACAACAAATAAGTGGAACTTTTACCCAGAGCACTTTAAGAAGGAAAGGATAACTCATGGCCATTGTTCTTCAACTGTTTACCTAGAAAATTTCCCCTCTCTCCAAAATGACAAGTGAAGAGGAAGAAGATAGAATATGGATAAGGTAGTACCATGAAAATTTAGATTTAATTTTGGTCTTCTGAAAATATTAGAGGACTAAAGATATCCCTGAATAAGATGTTGATATGACAATGAGTAAAATCAGTACAACATCAGGCTTCACCATTTACACACTATACAGAGTGATGATTTTTAAGGCTCGATAATGGGAAGCACTTGTAACAACGGCTTGCCTACATTCTTCAATAATCAGAAGACAAAGGACACTGCACAATGAAAGAGTTTGCATGTTTTGACCCTTGGGATGATTTTGTTTTCCTAAAGATTACAACTACTCTCATGCCTTCTCAAATTCTTATTAGCCACTAAAAGCAAACACAACAGCTAAAATGATAGGTTAAAGTAATACAAAATGCAAAAGACTCCATTGCCAATCTGTTTCCCAGAGAAAGAAGAGAGGACTACATGAACTAAAGAGGCTCATCAAACAAACACAGTAAGAACAACCGGATGCAAAGACAGACTTCTTGTCACCTAACCAAAGTTGCAGGGTCAGAGTCTTCTACAAAAACAATTACTTTCAATAAATCATAGGGATCAGGAGTCCCTGGATCTATCCGCTGCCACAGCAGCCACAGGCATCCACTCCTGCCACACACCCTCACCGTGATGAGCTGTACCAAGTGGCCCCCTCTCCTCACTTTGACAACTCCACACTGTAGACACAAGAAAAATGACCTTGTGTCAGGAAACTAACAGGATTTCTCATGTTACTTTCATAGGTGTTGTTAACTGTCTCCTAGGGTTGTAGAAGGAACAAACACTCAATTGAAATTATAATCCTAATACTCATAAAACATCATATGCTCTTGAAAAGGGTTATAGAAATTCACAGAAAGAACTGTGAACCATTTCAAGAGTAGTAGTATTCATAGCTTGAATTCCTTAAGCATAGTACTTTGCAATGAAGTTAGCCAAATACAGAGAAACAAAACAGTTTTCAAGTTTTATTCTGGGTTATTTTTAACTCAGAGTTTTTTTTTAAGAAAAGGAACAGAATTTGGAATTGAGTTGGTGGTGAGCAGAAAACTACTGTTCAATGAGCTCTTCTCGAGCCACCTTACCAAAGGTCTAACACACTTTTAGTGTTTGTGAATAAACAGTTTAACCACACAGATAGACTGCATCACCTTTCCCACAAACTATGGACATTTACACTGCAATTTTTTTAAACAAAGTATATCTGAAGCATCAAAAAATATGCAGTTCATTTTAACCAGGGACACTATCAAATATGATCACATTGAACTCCTAAGTATAGTATTTTCCTTTTAAAAATTAGTTATACTTAAGCATATTCCTGACCAGTATCATATTCACAAAAGCCAAAAGACAAAAAAGGGAAAAACAAATCAAATCTGTAAAAAGAAGATCAACTTACTCAAAAGCTAGTATTCTGAAGAATATAAAAGTTTCCATTAAACAAGATGTTGATTCACCACCACAGGCTATTATAAAAGGAAGAAAAAACAAACATCTAATAAACCCGCAGGATTCTTTTCAAAATCTTGTAGATTAAAAATGTTGTGATTTTAAAGAAAGAAAAATTTGAGTCTCTACAGTTAAGTACTTTGGGTTAAAACATCTTAGAAACTTTCTTAACTAGGAGAGAAACTTCCCTGATCCTCTCTGTGAAATGTCTCAGAGGAATTGTGTCTTGAATAACACGCACAGCAGTGTGAGTATAGGAACAGCCCCAGGATCCCATGCATTAAGAACACTGGGGGACTTCCTAGACAACGGGAACTCTTACCTTGTCTCCTTTAAGCCTCCAGCATCCGCATCCATCCTTTAAGAAGGTAAAATTGGGTACTGCAGAGAGAGGGAAGAGCCAACCAACCCTCAAGGCAGGATGAGAGCGTGCAAAGCCCCAGCTGACAGCCTGCTTCCCTCTCCTGAGACTCTGGGCCTCAGAGGCTGCACAGAAACCAAGTCCGGTGCCAAATCTTAATCCCTTTGCAGAATCTCACATGGAGCTGCCTCACCTCTTCCATTCCCGCAAAGCCTCTCCCTGCAGCACTTCCTTCTGAAACCATTAATCATTACAACGACCCACAAAGTGAAGCCCAATCTCCAACAGTACTGAAAAATCCTGCAACGCGCAGGGTGATGAGTGTTTACATTAGCTGAAATGAAATGATGTAATATCCAGAATCAAGGAAGAGCCTCAATCTAGAGTCAGGGCATTGTAAGAATCGCTGTTAAATACAATTTGGATGGGAAAAAAATCACCCTCAGGTTTTATTCATCTGGCTTCTGCACATTTAGGGTTATTTGGATTATTCCGGTCTCATTAAGAGTATCGTGTTCTCCAAGTAGAAATTCAGAACTTCTCAAATATCCATAGTTTTACTTGAGAGAAAAATGGTAGCAAACAGAACCCAAAGTGCATTTGTGGGAAAAAATGGGGCAGTTAAGAGGGAAACAGTGGGAGGTGCCAGTCCAGGGATGTGGGAGCCTTGAAGTGCTGCAGGGTACCAGAGGTGCAGACGCCTTCAAAGTAAAGGCAGCTCCCAGGAAAGGCAGTGTTTCTTTAAGCCCTAAGTCTGTTTTCATTTTATAAACTTTTGGTGAATAAGAAAGCCTAGGGGATCCCAACCATTCCTGATGGGTAACTGCTATTGATTACTTCAAGGATCCATGGTCCCTGATTGAGGAGGGATGGAAAAATCTGAGAGGTCATGTCACTGCTGGATGAGAAGGGGGTTAGAGGAAGGGAAAGGGTTTGTCAGTAGCACCTGCTTAGAATAGAGAACAGATGAGGAAGAGAGACCTGATCAGAGGTTGGCTTGAGACTGGTGGGGATGCCAGAAGTAGACTGTTTTTGGATACATTACTGATCATAATGGGATATTTTAAAAAGTACTTACCATATGCTAAGCATTGTACATGCATACCTCATTTAACCCTCGTAAGAATCCTAAAAGTAGAT
The DNA here is from genome assembly GCA_007922815.1 of Macrotus californicus. Taxonomy (NCBI): domain Eukaryota; kingdom Metazoa; phylum Chordata; class Mammalia; order Chiroptera; family Phyllostomidae; genus Macrotus; species Macrotus californicus. The sequence continues at coordinate 34,675 of VMDR010004767.1, forward strand.
ACTATTATTGATCCTGTTCTACAGATGAAGAAACTGAAGCTCCGAGAGGTTAAGTAGTGAGTAAACTGGTAAGAGTGGTACCAGGTTTGTCTTGTGTGCTCCTTAACCACCTACGTTTATGGTTCCTGCCAGCTGTGCCAGCTACACAACTGTACCACTTAAGTGTGCTCTGCATTGGCAAAGTGACAGAGGGTTACTACACAGCAGTGTGGGAAGCTTGTGCTTATAGCTCCCCAAGTGCACAAACCAAATCCTTGGCTGTTGCTGCTGCCCAGGAATGCTAGACCCCAGAGCTCCATGGACTGCTTGCAAGGCCCTTGGAAGAAAGGTAGAACCTTCAAATATAGGTACAAAAATCAAATGCTACATAAAAGGAGTTCTGGCCTGACCCAGTTGTATGAACTTAGTTAATCCACTTCCCTTTCTGGATCTCAGTAAATTCAGGAGGTTAGATTTAGGTGGGCTCTAGGGTTCCTTCCAGCATAAAATTTCTATGGCACAGGCTTTTAAATGATGAAAATGCTGGGTGAGATATTTTTTAAAAGCCAGAATTTATGCATCCAAATAAGAATTCACTCCAAAATAATAATAATAATAACAATAATAATAATAATAATAATAATAGCAGCCACCCATTCTGTGGTACTTTGTTACAGAAGCCCTAGGGAAAAAGTAACAATATAATCACCCCCTTTTACTGAGTTAGTGTACTATGTAATTGGCACTGTGCTTAGGGCACTTCATGAATATTCTCACTTGTTCTTATAAAAGTGTCCTCTGAGGCAGTATTATTATTCCCATTCCATGGATATGGAAACAGAGGCTCAGAGGGAATAAACAATTTGTGTAGGGACAGCCACAGAGCTGGTAAAGGGGACAAGTAAGGGTTATAGGCAGTCCTGATCAATCCCAGAGCCCACATATGCCGTCCCCATTATACTGCCCATTGTTCCACCCACGCTTGTCACTCAGCACAGTTCTGAACACCTTTTTGGAAATCTCCTTTAGAGCTGTACCTTCTATTTTAGAAAATAAGTATTTTTGCACATCTGCTCTGTGTTAGACACTGCAGAGTATGTACATACAGTCCTACCTTCCAAAGGCTCCCAAACTAGTGGGGGAAATGGAGGCAGAAGGGGGTTATTCTAACACCAGGGAGAATGGGGTAAGTGTTACAACAGAGGCACCAAAGACCATGGGAATTTGGGCAAGTGAGAGCTTATTTCAAAACTAGCCAGATCATGCTAAGTGGTGGTAAATATCCATCCTTAGAGGTTGGATGCAATTTTGGCTGACAGACAAGTCAATCAGAGCCAAGTCTGAGGAATAAAGTGGGTCATCAAGCTGGGCAATACCATTTTTGGTCACATGCTAGGTGTGGCTATAAAATAGTGAGATGAATTTCCTGTGTGGCCCAGACTAGCTCTGAAGGCAATTCCTGAAGGGCAGCTTTTCAAGCAATGATACCATCTCCAGATTAAAGGCAGAGCTACCCAAAGCAATTCCAAAAGACAAAGCTTCCCTGAGCACAGCACTTGACCACCCAGAGGCACCATCCTGCAGTTACCTGTGTGTTGACTGTTTGCAGGCACAGGTGAGCTTGCTGCTGCTGTGCCCCCAGCATCTGGCATGGTACTTGGCACAGGGGGAGGCTCAATCATTATTTGACTTACAGAATAAGGGACAGTCTTGAGGGTAAAAGCCCCTAGATTTGTTTTTAAAAACTGTTGTATTACTTGGTCACATTTAGGCATCTGCATATTGACTGTGGATACATTCCCAGCTGAGTCCAATGAGGCCAGCTGAGGCCAAGTTAAGATTGTAGTTACTCAGTCCATCTACAGGCCAGGTCCCGGGTGGTAAGCCTGGCCATGACTGTTCACAACAATTTCCCATCCTGTTCCTACTTGTGCCTGTCCTTATATTCAGTGCAAAGAGTGAGCACAAGGCACTAATGATGCCACCATGCTGGATCCACTTAGGGCTTATAGCTAAATGGGCCAACTGCTTCCTCATTTAATGCCAGCTCCAGAAGTCAAGCAACACTGGGGAATACTTCTACAACTCCATCAGGTGGGCAGCCAAACTGACCTCCTACCAGATCTAAGTCTGGGGTAACCTGGGCTATCCTAGGAACTATCCCCCAACCACAGCCCAGTTCCATGCATTCCAAAATATGGGTCAACAACTCTGACACTCCAGGGGGTTCCCCAAATCAACAGGACCATTTGGTGTTCAGAATAGATTTCAGGAGAGCAGGAGCCAGAGAGGTTCCTCCAGTTTTCTGCGGTCATCAATCTTCCCTTCCTCTTCCTTGCGTTTATTCCTGGTATTTATTTGTTTGTGGGTGGCTTACTAATTACCAACATAAACAAGCCAATCTGAGATGGATCAAGGCCTCTAAGACTTCCAGGACTAAAGAAATTCTTTTGGGTCTAATGTGACCCGCCTTGGGCCTGCCTGTCCACCAATATTGAAGGTAAAGGGTGATATCTCATTAGCTGTGAGAACTTTTCTGGCTACTTAACCTTTCAGAGGCTCATTTTCCTCATCTTTAAATAAACATAATAACAGCATCCCCCAAATGCAAGGTTGCTGAATGAACAAATACAAATAAAGGACTCAGTGCCAGGATCAGAGTGTGCCCTGACTACCTATCAATTGGTCTTGTTGTTTCAGACTCACTGGGAGTGGAGACGCTGGACCCAGCTGATAGGAGAAAGAGCATTCATGTGTTTCTGCATTTATTTACTACGCCATTTTGCATGAATGATTTATGCCCTGTTTAATGCCACAGAAGCATCTGGTGTGGTTTCTATATTAAAATACATAAAACAAAACACCACCACCATCCAGTCTAAGAAGGATTTAGAGACCAGAGTTGTCTGAGGGAAGCCGCTGTTGCTAACCACTGCATTTAGCTCTCAGCTCCTGGGTAAATGGAGTAATAAGAGAAACACACTGAGGAGGTATCACAGATGTTACCCAGTCAGAACAAAGTGTAAGGGATCAAGCCGAGAGACAAACTTTTTCCTGTTCCAAATTTCAAGAGAAATTTATAAGCTGGGACATAGGGGTAATACCTTCCCCAGCACTTGCCTAAAAGACACAGAGATATCTTTCCAAGAGCCCAAACTTACCAGGCTCCTCCATAAAAGCCAAGGGCTCACATTAAACTAGTTCAAGAGAGGCTTTATGGTTTTTCAAATGTTAGCACTAGAGGGCCTGCAGTCTAGCCCATGGTTTTATAGAAGTAGAAAAAGTGGCCAGAGAGCTGGAAGGACAGCTGGCCCAGGACCTAGACTCAGAGCCCCCAGCCCAGTGCTTCTCCTTCGCCGTGAACTCCCACCCTCTCCTTCATTTCGTCCACCAACAAAAAGAAGCTTCCCTCGATTCCTCTCCCCTTGGGAAATGGCTGCCTCTTTCACACTATGGGAATCCCTTTTCTTTAAGTTTGGTCAAAAATACATTTGAAAATGTAAGTCTGGCTTGGAGACCTTCCAAGTAGCCTCAGGAGTCTGCAGCACAAAGCCACTCTTGTCTCTAAACTGTTAGGTACGTCTGCTGATTGTTGAGATGCACATCTTACTCCAAGTCCAGTTTTAAAAGGTTGTGGGTTTTAGCAGCTGCCATCCTTAAAAGCTTTCTAAGTGTCCCATGGTGTGCAAAGTGCCCTAAGTGATAGCCTCATTTAATTCTTCTAACAACACTATGAGGAAGGTTCTACTATTAAACCAGGATTTGAACCATAATAGTTGACTCTAGAGCCCAAGGTCTTAATTACAGATCCAGAGTTAACTTTATAGAATGGAAGTCTTAATGAGGTAGGAACAAAGTCTGGCAACCTGTTTAAGAATACATTTTCTAAGGTTGACACTTGGCAAATGTCATACAAACTGTAGTTGGTTCTCCTGAAGATCCAAAGGACTTTCTGGAAAGATGGATTTAATTGTGGCATCCTGAGGACATCAAAACAACAAGGCTCCCAAAGTATATCCATGTACCACACTTAACAGGAAAAAATCACTTCTAGCTAAACATATGGCGGGGTGGTTAGGTGCACAAGCTGCACAGTTTCGGGTTTCTGGCACTGTCACTTGCTCATGTGTGACCCTGGGCAAGTGGCTTAACTTCTCTGGGCCCCAGCTTCCTCTTCTGTAAAAGGAGATAATAAGAATAGCACCTCTATAAAGCGTTGGCATTACGTGAGCTAACAGCAGTAAAGTTGTTCAGAAAAGTGTCAGGCACATTTTTATGGGCTCAATAAAAATTAGTTAATGACAGCACATACGTGTTTTAAGGCAGATAACAAAATATCTAGATCAGTGGTTGAAATCAGTAACATAACAGTCCTTAATATGAATTAGCTGCTACTACACATTTGAAACAGTTTCCCATTTTCTGCATACATCCTGATTTTATTTTATCTAATATACACTTTTCCAATTCACAAAGCAATTATGGTACTATATATTATGGTTTATCTAAGCTCTTAGCAGCACCCTTTATTGGCAACATATAACATTTATTCTTCAGATTCTTGACCAAGAATGTAAATTCAAATTCTCTACTGTTCCTTCTTACCAGGACCTTGGATTTTTTTTTAAAAAAGTAATAATCATAAGGAATTATCAAAAGTACATTTGGTCCATGTATTCCTCTTAATATTTTAAATTTCAGTCCTTGATCAAGTCAATCATCAGAAAACCATATACCTAAAATATCAATATTTTTACTTCACATAAAACTGCTTTTAATAAATTTGTTGCAATGTTTTGCCATTACCTTAAATGATGTTCTGTAGTTTTCAGTGTACAAGTCTTGTAGCTCTTTTGTTAAATGTTTTGTTAAATCATTTATTCCTAAATGTTTTAATCTTTTTGATGATATTATAAATGGAATTGTTTTCTTAATTCCATTTTAAAATTCTTTATTGCTAGTATAAAGAAATACAATAGATTTTTTTATGTTAATCTGGTGTCCAGCCATTGGCTTTTTACTGATGCATGGTACAAATAATATTCATTTATTCAAAGACTACATTTGAGTACTTATTATGTGTCAGGCACTGTGCTGGGCTGTGGTATAAAATGGAGAATAAAATAGATATGGTTCCTGTCCCATCAAGGCCTTGAGATTGAACAGCAGAACTGGGTCCAGGTAAAGTACACTTCCCAATCACCTAGTAGATGCTGGTAAGCATTGCCCACATCATCACACAGGGTCCCTGCATGAGGACTATGGCAGAAGTTCCTTTCTATCTCAGAATTAGGAAACATTGTGTATCCCCTTAGCAACAATTCTATTTTGATGCATGTCCACTGTGAATTGTGTAGCTGGACAGGTTTTCTTTGCTTCGGTTGCTAGGAAGCTTAAAGCTATGTTGTGGCCAAACTCTAGCAAATGACACTAAGTAAAAAAATTATTTTTTTATCTTGCCATATTTTTTTTCTCTTTGCCCTGATTTTCCCAAATTCTTATTTTATCTTGTTTTGGGTAGAGCTTTAAAAGTTGCCTCAGATCTTTTATGGATAGAGGATAGGAAGGAAGGAAGGAAGGAAGGAAGGAAGGAAGGAAGGAAGGAAGGAAGGAAGGAAGGAAGGCAGGCAATAAATTTCAGTTACTTGTTAATATTCCTCACAATGTTAACTTACTATGAAGGTCTACTCCTTATTTCTGAAGTTCCATCAAAATGTGATTTTATTACCTGAGTGAATGCTTATACCATCTGGAATAAGAACCATCTGAAATAATTTCATACTTAAAGTTTCTTTAATCTGCTTTTGGCAGGTCTAACTAAACAAAGTCTATTAGCTTTGTTCAGACACACTAGAAGTGCTTTTCTGGCATCACATCAATAAAATTTTCTTCCCTTATTAGACATAGAGAATCTGGGCAAGAGTAAGCAAGGAGGAGGGAGATATCTTTACCCCAAGTCATTTGTGACCAAGAGGCAGCAGAAGAAATTCCACTTTGAAGTCCCTCAGACTTGGGTTTCAACCATGACTCTATCATGGACATACTAGCTGTGTGATTCTGGAAAGTTTATCTTCTCCAAGTTTTAGTTACTTCATCTATAAAGTTAACATCTACATTATTGATTACTAATGTAAGCAAATTAAGTGATATTTAGCATAAGGCTAAAGACACATCTATTTAATACTGTACTGAAATTACTAGGCAGTGTAATAAGATAAGAAAAACAAACAAAAATTATAAAGATGGCAAAGAAAGAAATATACCAACTGTCTGTGGCAGCTTGATAAAAATAGATTTCTACCTAATTAAAAAAAATAAATTTCAGACGAATTAAAATTCAAAATGTAAAACCAAAATATCTAAAATATTTTGAGGAGAATATCTTCATAATCATGGAATAAGGAAGGATTTCCTAATCAAAATATAAAAGGCAGAAATCATAAAATAAAATGTTAACTGGATAGCATAGAATCTAAAACTTCTGTATAATATATGATGATATAAACAAAGACAGAAGATAAGTTATGGGCTAGAAGAAGGTATTGGCAACCTATATAACAGGCAAAGGAATAATACAACTCTTCAGGGAACTTTACAAATCAATGAGAAAAAGACAAACAACAAAACAGATAAATGGCAAAAGATATAAAGAGGCAATTCATAGAAGCAGCCCAAGTAGCCAATAAACATGACAAATGTTAACCTTACCTGTAGTCAGGAAAATATAAATGAAAATAAGAGGAAGATAATATTTTCCATTCATTAGGCCAGCCAAACTGTCAAATTTTTTATTTTCCTGCACATACGACATTCCAATGAATGATCTCTGACAATTGCCCAATTAATGGTTACCTCTACCTCTAAAAAAGAAGGAAAGAGTGGGGAATGGGACCCACAATAGTCTCTGCAACATCTGATTTCTTTTAAAAAAAATATGAGGCAAATACGACAAATGTTGACACTTGCAGTTCTGGGTTATGGGTACACAGCTACTTGCCATAAGCTTCTCTATGCTTTCCCACATGCTTGAAATACCCATAATGAGTAAATGCAAGTAAACAATGTCTAAAACAACCTGTTGACATTAAGGAGGAACAACAGAATAGAAAAGTGACTAAATAAATCAGTTTTTGAGAGGGCTGCTAGATCCAGAATAGGAAATAGAATGCTAAAAAAGGGACAGTGCAAAGTCCAGCAGGTGGGGGCAGTGAAAAGGACAGGTGAGTAATGTGAAGAAAGATACACATTTTAGAGAAAACACTGATTCAAAAAATAAAGTCTAAATGCAGAGGAACCATTTCTCTGGAAATCCAGAAGTAAAGACCTGGCTTGTCCACTCAACTATATAAACTTTATTACACTGAAACATTTTACCTGATTTCTGGCCTAATTCCATGTCCAGTCTTATGATAGAGACAGTCGAATGAAGTAATGGCATCTAATGGCTGATCTTGCTGAGGGGAAGGGATGTGGTGCTCTGTGAAGGCTTCCCTTAGTATATGAACTGAAGTTAACCACAGATACAAAGAGGGTAGTAGGCAGAAAAGTATGTCCCAGGTACAGGAACCAGCATGTGCAAAGGCCCTGAAGCATAAAAAAAGTCCAAGCCTGTGAGGTGTTAGTGCAGAATCTAGAAACCTCCATGACAGGGTCTGGGAAAATGTGAGGAAGAACACTGCAGGGAGGGGTCAGGGGGGGTGTACCGATGTCTTCCTCAAAGAAGACAACAGAAGAAAGACCTCACCCAGGAATAAAGACATGTATAAAAAGTTGAAAGACAACTAAAAGACACAATAAAAGCTGGCAGGAAAAGAAAAAACAGGAGTACTTAACTGATCTGTAAATAGTTCATACCCTGATACTCCCTTTCACTGAAGTAAAATCAATTATAAACTTGTAACTTTAAGACATGTCAGTAGGTATTCTCATTAAGCTGATGGAGTAGGTGGAAGTTGCACTCACCTCCTCTCATGACCAGATCAAAATTACAAGTAAATTATAAAACGATCACCTGGATCAACTGAAGACTAGCTGAACAGAAGTCCTATATAACTAAGGATAAAAAGAAGCAATGTCAAGACTGGTAGGAGGGGTGGAGACAGAAACAGGTTGACCTGCACCCTTGTGTGGTGGTTGAAAATCCAGAGGAACATCCTCTGAGGTGTGAGGGGTCTCAGCCCCATGTGGGGCTCCCCAGACTAGAACATCAGTGCAGGGAAGTGAAGCCCACATAACACCTGGCTGTGAAAACCAGAGGGAATTCTGGTCAATATGGGTGAGACAGAGGGCTGCTAGAAATCCAGGCTTCCCCTTAAAGGGCCAGCACACAAACTCTCTCTCACAGGCACTCATCTTGGGCTCTGGTGGAGGGACAATGGCTTGAAGGGCACCAGAGACATATGGGGAGAGACTGAATTGTGTGGCTTCAGGACAAGGGTTGGAGGGACAGCTGCCATTGTCCCTGTGTTGAGCTATACAATTGCCCAGCCAATGGCCAAATCTTAATCTGCATTAGCCTGAGGAACTCCACCATCTCCACTCCCTGGCCCCGCCCTATTCAGCTCTTGCATGGCCTGAGGCTCACTTGGGGCCAACCAGCCTGGGCCCTAGTTACAGTCTTTCTTAAAATATAACCATAGACATTGAAATTAAGAACAAATTGACAGTAACCAGAGGGGAGGTGGGAGGGGATAATGGGGGGAAAATGCAGAAAGGTTTTAGGAACATCTATAAAGGACACATGAACAAAACCAAAGGGGGGTAGGATCAAGGGTGGGAAGTGGGGATGGCTGGGGTGGGCGGGGGGAGTGGTGGTGGGGAAAAGAAGACAACTGTCCTTGAACAACAATTAGAAAAAAGTTAAAAAAAAAAAAAACATCAAGAAATTACAGTCAAGCTTGGGAGGTGCCAGAGACACAGGGAGAAACTCAGTTGTATGGCTTCAGGGCTAGGGCTGGAGGGATGGCTGCCATCTTTCCAGTGTTGAGCCATCCCTCCACAAGACCAAATCTTAATCTTATTAGCCTGGTGGACTCTGATAGCTCTCTGAGACCACTGACTCTGAAACTCCACACCACCACAAATGACTGCAGGCTCCAGGTGGGTGACAGCTGGCCTTGGTGTACCATGAGACTTTTTCTGGGTGGCCCCAGGCCCAGTACTGGCATGAAATCTGAATCTTTATTAACATGGTGAATACCTCTCAGCCCACCTTGGCGACTCCCTGAGACCCTGCCTCACACAACTTGTGTACTGTCCAAGGCTCTTTCAGCAGTTGAGTCTTACCAACAGCCAGCAGGCTGCGGCAAGTCTCTGGGTGCCTTAGGCCTTTTGCTGGCCTTCCCCAGGCCCAGTATTGGTGGCAACCAGTCTCAGTTCACAATGTGGTCCCTCACACATGCATCTAGACCCAGCATAGGCAGCTTACCAACCACAGATCATTTCATAGTTCATAACAGGTAGCCCCAGGCTGGTTATAGGCAGTGCTTGACATTGACCTGTACCAAACAAAGTCCCTTCCAAGAGGCCCCAGAACCAGCACACTGGGTAAAGGGCTTCAGACCACAATAGAACTCTACACACAGCACAGCCAAAGGGAGGTCTCAGCAGGCACAAATCCATTGATGGAGCAAATCCTACTCCATGGGGTCAGTCCCTGTACAGAAGCTCATATGCTATTATTGTGGCCAATCCTCACAGCCAGCCAGGCTGAGGATCAATCCCACTAACTGATATGCCAAGCAATCAAAGCTCAACTACAAGAGGAGAGCACACACAACCCACACAAGGGATATTCTTGAAGCGCCTGACTCTGGTGATCAGGGAGACTGCACCACTGGGCCCCACAAGACGCCTACTATATAAGGCCCCCCTGCAAAAAGTGGGAAACATGGCAGACCTACCTAATACATAGAAACAAACACAGAGAGGAAACCAAAACAGAGAGGCAAAGAAACATGTCCCAAATGAAAGAACAGGAGAAACCTCCAGAAAATGAACTAAATGAAAAAGAGTCAAGGAATCTACCAGACACAGGATTCAAAACACTGGTTATAAGGATGCTCAAAGAACTTAGGGAAAGATTAGATAAACTCAGTGAGAAATTCAACAAAGAAATAGTAAGCACAAAAAAGAAACCGTAAAAAAGAACCACTCAGAAATGTAGACTACAATAACTGAAATGAAAAATACACTAGAAGGAATCAACAGAAGATTAAATGAAGCAAAGGACTTAATCAACAATTTAGAAGACAAGGTAGCAGAAAACACCCAATCAGAAAAGAAAAAAGAAAAAGAGAATTTAAAATGAGGATGGTTTAAGGTACCTCTGGGACAATATCAAGTATAAAAACATCTGCATCATAGAGGTACCAAAAGGAGAAGAGAGAGAGCAAGAAATTGACAACCTATTAACACCACAGATATACAAAAGATTATTTAAAAATACTATGAATAATTATATGCTAACAATTTGGACATTCTCAAAGAAATAAATAAATTCAATAAAATCAAAATACAATCATGCCCTGGCTGGGTGGCTCAGTAGTTTGGAACATCACCCCCAACAGCTAAAATGTTGCAGGTTTGGTTCCAGGTCAGGGCACATATCTAGGCTGCAGGTTCAATCCCTGGTTGGAGCACATAAAGGAGGGAAAAGATCAATGATTTTTTCTCACATCGATGTCTTTCTCTCTCTAAAATCACTAAAACATATTCGCCAGTGAGGATTTTTTAAAAAAGAAAGAAATATACAATCTTCCAAGAGAGAAGAAGCAGAAAATCTGAACAGGCTGATTACTACCAAATAAATTGAATCAGTAATAAAAAAAATATCTAAAGAAACAAAAGTCCTAGACCAGATGGCTTCACAGGTGAATTTTACCAAACATTCAGAGAAATATTAGCACCCTTCTCAAACTATTCCAAAAATATCAAGAGGATAGAAGGTTCACAAGCTCATTTTATGAAGCTAGCATGATCTTGATTCCAAAACTAGAAAAAAAAACTACAAAAAAAAATAATGTAGGCCAATATCCCTGATGAATATAGATGCAAATATCCTCAACAAAAATATTAGCAAATCAAATTTAGCAATACATTAAAAAAATCATACACCATGATCAAGTGGGATTTATTCCAGTGATACAAGGTTGGTATAATACTTGCAAATCAATTAATGTGATACACCACAAAAAAAAAGAATAAAATCATATAATCATATAAATAAATGCAGAGAAAGCATTAGACAAAATCCAGCTTCCATTTATGATAAAGACTCTCAGCAAAGTATGTACTAGAGGGAATATGCCTCAACATAATAAAGGCCATATATGACACACCCACAGGTAACATCATACTCAATGGAGAATGGCTAAAAGTATTTTCCTTAAGATCTGGAAGAATACAGGGTTATCCACTTTCACCACTTTTATTCAACATAGTACTGTAAGTCCTAGCCACAGTAATCAGTCAAGAAAGAAAATAAAACACATGCAAATTAAATTAGAAAGGAGGAAGTAAAATTGTCATTATTTGCAGATGAAATGATACTATATAGAGAGAACCCTAAAGATTCCACCAAAAAATTACTAGAGTGATAAATTAATTCAGTGAAGTATCAGTATACAAAGTTAATAATCAGAACTTAGTTGCTCTTTTGAACACCACTAATGAACTCTCAACTCTCAAAAAGCGAAATTTAAAAAAACAATCTCACTTATAATTGCATCAAAAAATAGAATACCCAGGAATAAATTTAACCAAGGAGGTAAAAGACCTGTACTTGGAAAATTATAAGACATTGAAGAAACTAAAGAAGATATAAATAATGGAAGCATATATCATGCTCACAGATAGGAAGAATTAACATTGTTAAAAGGTCCATACTACCCAAACCAACCTATAGATTCAACACAATCCCTATCAAAATACCAACAGTGTTTTTTCACAGAACTAGAATAAATGATCCTAACATTTATACGGAACCCAAATAGGCATAGCAATCTTGAGAAAGAAGAACAAAGTTGGAGATGTCAACTATACTATAGGCTACAGTAATCAAAACAGCATGGCACTGTCATAAAAACAGATGCATAGATCAATGGAGCAGAATAGGGAGCCCAAAAATATAATCCCAAGCCTACATGGTCAATTAATATATGACAAAAGAGGCAGGAACGTACAATGAGGTAAAGACAGTCTATTCAAATGGTATTGGGAAAACTGGACAGATGCATGCAAAAAAATGAAACTAGACAATCTTCTTATACCATATACAAGAATAAACTCAAAATGAATTAAAGACTTAAATGTAAATCCAAAACTATAAAACTTCTAGAAAAAAACATAGGCAGTAAACTCACTGATACTGCTCTTAGTAGTATTTTTTTTCTGATATATCTCCTTGGTCAAAGGAAACAAAAGAAAAAATAAACAAATGGGACTACATGAAACTAAAAATTTTTGCACAGCAAAGGAAACCATTAACAAAATGAAAAAGACAACCTACCGAATGGGAGAAGATATTCATCAATGATATATCCAGTAATTAATATCCAAATACTTAAAACGCTCATACAACACCAAAAAAATCCAATTTAAAAAATAGGCATAGCACCTGAATAGACACTTCTCCAAAAAGGACATACAAATGGCCAATAGACATAAAAAAAGATGGCCCATGTCAGTAATCATCAGAGAAATGTAAATTAAAACCACAATGAGGTATCATCTTATACCTGTCTGAATGGCACCATCAATAAATCAACAAACAATAAGTGCTGGTGAGGATGTAAAGAAAAGGGAACCCTTGTGCCCTGTTGGTGGGATTGTAAACTGGTGTAGCCACTGTGAAAAACTGTATGGAAGTTCTTCAACAAATTAAAAATGGAACTGCCTTATTACCCAGCGATTCCACTTTTGGGTATATAGCCAAAGAAAACCAAAACACAAATACAAAAAGATATATGCACCCCTATGTTCACCATAGCATTACTTACATAGCTAAGCCACAGAAGCAACCCAAATGCCCATCAACAGACAAGTAGGTAAAAAAGTTGTGGTGCATATACTCATATACAATGGAAAAGAATGCCATGGAAAACAATGAAATCATAGCTCTTGCGATAACATGGATGAACCTAGAGCAGGGTGTCAAACTCATTTTTACCAGGAGCCACATCAGCCTTGCAGTTGCTTTCAAAGGGCCGAATGTAGAGCTCCTTCACCCTGGTTCAGGAGTAGTTACATTTATACAGTCCTAAAATTACATTCGGCCCTTTGAAGGAAACCACAAGGCTGATGTGGCCCCCAGTGAAAATGAGTTTGACACCCTGACCTAGAGGGAATCATGCTAAGTGAAATAAGTCACACAGAGAAAGATAAGTATCATTTGATTTCATTTATATGTGGAATCTAAAGAACAAAATAAATGAACAAACAAAACAGGAACAGACCCATAGATACAGAGAACAAACTGAGCATTGCCAGATG